>JANHGB010014002.1:0-19172 GCA_026283785.1 Coracopsis vasa | reverse complement strand
AGGCTTTAGCTTGTTTGTTTTGTTTTCCCCTGCGACTTGCCGAGATGCATAAGCTTACGTGTCTGCTCTCATTTGCCTGTGAGCATAAAAGCATATCCAAGGAAGGATAAAGTTGTTTAGTGAGGCATGCCAAAAAAAATCGTTACGTTTGCTGCAAGAATAGGATGAACTTAGTCTATTGTGAAACTGGTAGCCTAGTACAGTGCTCCTTGGATGGGGAGGCATCCACTCAGCTCATCACTTTAAGTGACTTTTCATCAAATGAGGGGAAGGAAGTTACTAATATTTTGGCAGTTTTACTCTAATGATGAATTTTGTTATATCTTGAGGCAGCAATGTTGTCATTCTGTATTGGTAAAGTGTCTTCGCACTCATCCTTTGATTTGGCAATAAATTTTAAAGATTTCTCTTTTTCTTCAGTGTCCAAGTACTGCTCCCAAAGTTCTTTATGTATGCTGTAGTGGAATTTTTATTTTCCATATTGCTGTTTCTGATCTTGGTCAGGATAAGTTCTTTTCCATCTAATTATAAAGCAAAAGAGCATTTTAGTATTTTTACTTCTGTGGAAAGTTAACAATGTCTTTCCACAACTCCCTAAATCAGAAGTTTTCTGTTAGTTGCCCTCTTTGAGTCAGAGTCTTGCCACATGTAATTTCGGTGGTTTATACTGTCTTGCCATAAAGCATCCTGTTTGGGGCTGCAACTACTGCATGATATATAATAATATGAATGTTCTGGATCATGCACTGTCTTTGTGGTTGGGCTAACGATAGAAGATGCTGTGATTTGTGGTGCTGATCAGCTGGTGTAGCAAATGGAGGCAAAGAGGGAAAGAAAAATCTTCAGAAAATCTGATTCTTTGTTTTATTTCCCCTTCTATTCCATAGATCTTATCCAGAACGTACAGGCTAAGGTGGCGGTGCATGGGGTCAAATTAGTCATCCCTGGACTAGAAACTGCAGTAGCTGCTGCAGAGTCCTCACCCATACAGAAGGGCCTTCAGCATATCCTTGCTGAAATATGCCATCTGGAACTGAACGGAAATCTCTCTTCTGAGCTGGAACATATTGTGACTCAAGAGAAAATGCATTTCTGGGATGACCCTCTTCTCAATGGGTTGCTAGATTCTTCAGAGTTGAAGACTTGCCTTGGTGTGGTGTTGGAGAACATGACCAGTCACAGAATGAAGATAGTAGAGGTTAGCTGGAAGCCTGGAATGGAATCATAGCTAGTGTTTCCAAGCCTTCCTCTATCATGATCATGTACTTCTATTGTTCCAGTTGTGATTCTGGATATCATTCATGTTTCAACTTGGTTTCCCCTTTTTCTTTTCTCACAGGCTCTTGCAGGAAGCGGACGTCTCTTCTCTCGCATCAAAAGTATTCTGAATGCTCAGCCCCTGTTGCAGGTGGACTACATTGCCACTGACCGCATCCTGAAAACTCTTTCAGATAGTGAAACAGAGCTACAAAATGCTGGAGTTTCTGTTAGCCAGTGGGATCCATCTTGCCTTCCCTCTGGAGATCTGGCCAATGCTGACCTGGTGGTATACAATTGCTTAACAACTGTCATAGGGAACACCACTGAAATTCTCCCTAACTTAGTAGCTGCAGTGAAAGAAGGAGGGTTTGTTTTGCTACACACTCTTCTTAAAGGAGAAACTCTTGGAGAAATTGTCAATTTCCTTACAAGTCCAGATCTACAGCAGAAACACAGCTTCCTGAGTGAGGTAAGCCTCCTGGAAGGACAGATAGTTTCTATGGATAGTCTGGAGTCTTCTGCATGCAGATGTTTCTGTGATGAATCTTGAGTAGACATTACCTACATGATTTTCCACTGAGGTCCTCTGCAGGAAAACGTAATAAACCCTTCTTCAAAATAGAGTTGTGAATTTCCACATATTGGGTTGGGAGAGTAAACTGAGTTTAGTCAGGAAAGCTTTTCTGAATGCCTTGAGAATAATTCCTTGTCATTTGCGTATCTGTATAATCTATATGAAAACACTGGCCAGAACAATTCCTTTATAGCTAAAATAATGTGCTGCATTTTTGGGTGGGGTACAGCTTTATCCCTGTAGGATCCTAAAGTCTTTGGTATCAGAATCTCTCTCTTCCTTTTAGTATCACTGCTGGGAATGAGATGTTACAAACTGGTGAAGTTCTAACACTGAAGTGCTCCCACAAAGGAAGGTTTTTCTCATGTTTGTTTTTTTTGGGGCTTGGGGGCTTTTTGTGGGTTGTTTTTTTGTTGTTGCCTTTTTGCTGTTGTTTTTTTTTTTTTCTTTTTTTCACTTCCTTCCTTGCCTTTCTCCCCACTTTATCTGGTCCCATAATGAGATACAGTAAAATAAGCCCTTGGGGTATGGGGGGCCGCTGCGTGTCCACTTTATATCTGTGAACCAGTGCATCATGCAGATGAAGTAATGCCAATGCTGGCACAAAAGGGGGAGATTGAATGGCTAGAGTAAGGGTAGGAACTGGGACATGACCTTCTCTTGGCAGCTGTTAGACTAAGCAGTAATGGGAAATGGCCCCTCTACAGGACACATGCATTCTTCCCGGTTTGAGAGTCTGTAGCCTCTCATCTTTTAGAGTCATAGAATAGTTAGGGTTGGAAAGGACATTAAGATCATCTAGTTCCAACCCTCTGCCATGGGCAGAGATACTTCACACGAAACCATGTTGCCCAAGGAGCTGTCCAACCTGGCCTCGAACACTGCCAGGGATGAAGCATTCACAACTTCCTTAGGCAGCCCATTCTAATGCCTCACCACTCTCACAGTAAAGAACTTCTTCCTTATATCTAATCTAATCTAAACTTCCCCTGTTTAAGTTTGAACCCTTCTTTTGGAGTAAGAAGAGAGTAGCACTTCTAATAGTTTAACTTTTTTTGTCTATAATTCTGGAGTGTGGTAGTTGGATTTTGAATTTTGCAGTGATCTGGATTTCAGCTGTTCACTTTTTGCAAAGGTTTTGAAAAGAAAAGGGTAAGTTTCTCAGCTTTGTCAGTCTTACCCAGTGAAGGGTAAAAGGATAAAAAGAAAATCCTGAGATGCTGCTGAACCTGATAACTTAAAACCTAGATCTGTCATGTCACTAGTCTCATATTAGCAAATCCCTTGGATAAGATACATGCAAGTTGAATGCACCTTCTCTAAGGAAAATGATGTGACACAGGCAAGAGTGAGCGGGACTTAATACAGTTCTTGAAGTTTTCTAGATAGTGACACTGACCCTAGTCCTTGATACAAGGGATCATGCTGTAAAAACCTGCTGTTTTGTGCCTGGCATATGAAAAGCGAATGGATGCTTTTCTAGGATCCTGCAGTTGTTTGCATTTCATTCAGACAGTGGAGTTTCAGTATTTCTGGATATGCCATATGTGCATTATAATTGTTTTTCTGAAATGTTTTTCATTTAACTTAAATGTGTAGATGCTTCATGTTTCCTCTGAGGCACTTTAGTTTTTCTGTTGCAGACAAGGCTTATGTAACATAAACTGGTAACATCTAAGCTCAGTGTTTTCACTTGTATTATTTTCTGTATTAGAATCTGTATATTGTGTTTGACTGTGGAGGTGTGCCTTACTGCTGGAATTAAATTCCAGACATGTTCAATATCCTATGGGATTTGACAGCCTGGTCACCGCTTGTTTTTTTACACACCCTGGTAGTGTGGTAAAACTAGTTCCCTAACCAGGGCTTCAACATACTTGTACTACTGCGTTCTGAGGACCTTTTAGGGAAGGAGTAGTCTAGACATGAGTAAAATACTGTTGTGTTAATCAAATACATATTTGTACTGAGACAATACAGAACAGATGCCAAGATTTCATGCAAAAGCAAGAAAGATGGATGGTGTCTGTTGTTCCTCATGAGGCCGTCTTTGAGGAGACTCAACATGAAGTATAGATGTGACTTGTATTTTTAGTTGGCTTTCCTGTTAATTGTTGGTTTACCTGATTTGACAGGCACAGTGGGAGGGCTTATTCAGCAAAGCCTCACTGAATCTGGTTGCTATGAAGAAATCGTTCTTTGGCTCAGTTATTTTCCTGTGTCGCCGGCAAGCCCCTGCCAAAACACCCATTTTTCTGCCAATAGATGAGACTCATTTTATGTGGGTTGAATCCTTAAAGGTGAGAATTTGTGTCTTGGGTATCTGAATTTCTAAATCATTACATTTTCTAAATGAGATATTTAGCAATGTTTGTGTGTGTTCAGTTACTTTTCTTAAAATAGAAGTGATTCATCTCTGCCTTAAGATATGAGGGCTATTTCCTTTCTGTGGTTCCTAGTAAAACAGTTTGGGGCTTGTCCTGTAGGAGGTCTTGGCTGACCCATCAGAGCAGCCTGTGTGGTTGACTGCCACCAGTTGTGGGAACTCTGGAATCTTGGGAATGGTGAACTGTCTCCGGCTTGAAGCAGAAGGCCACAGAATCAGGTCCGTAAGCATGCCTTTGAGTCTTAGTTAGAGGTGAGCTACTTTGTGTTAGCTTCTTTTTAGGCTATAGCAAAACAAATAAAATGACAACTCTTGGCTTCTAGATGTGTGTTTGTTTCCAACTTGAGCCCTTCATCAGCTGTCCCACCCACAAGTCTCTCTTCCCTGGAGATGCAGAAGATTGTTCAGAGGGACCTTGTGATGAATGTGTACCGTGATGGAAAATGGGGCTCCTTCCGACATCTCCCATTGCAGCAAGGTAATGCCTTTGAGGTCTGAGGATCACTTGAAGGGCCTTGAGTCTGAATGAACTTAAAATTGAAAATTAGTAGCTACTGTTGCTACAACTATTTTTATTATTATTTTTTAAATGGATAATTTGGAATTCTTCTGTTCCAGCTCAGAGTGAACAGTAGCATATTCTGGTGCCAGCAGGAGGGATGAGCCCTTTAGAGTATGGGTAGTATTGCAGGCTAAAAAAGAGGTTTCTGGAGAGCAAATGGAAGAGGAGGTAGCAATTACACAAGGAATTTATTCATTCTGGAAAGTGTGTGCCTGTATGAATGTGTGTAAAGTTCTTATTGTAGAATCATAGACTCAACTAGGTTGGAAAAGACCTTTAAGATCAGGTCCAACCATTACCCCAGGACTGCCAAGGCCACCACTAAACCATATTTCTCAGGGTCTCATCTACATGGTTTGTGAACACTTCCAGGGACAGTGACTCCAGCACTGCCCTGGGCAGCCTGTTCCAATGCCTGAACACCCTCTTGGGGAAGAAATTTTTCCTAATCTCCATCTAAACCTCCCCTGGTGCAGCTTGAGGCTGTTTCCTCTTGTCCTGTCACTTGTTACTTGGGAGCAGAGACCGACCCCACCTCACTGCAACTTCCTTTAAGGTAGTTGCAGGGAACAATAAGGTCCCCTCAAGCCTTCTCTTCTCTAGACTAAACCCCCCCAGTTCCCGCAGCCATTCCTCATAAGAATAAGACTTATTCCCAAGAATAAGTCTTAATAAGAGTTATGCTCCAGACCCATCACCAGCTTTGTTGCCCTTTTCTGGACCTGAAATTGTTCCTTCTTCTGCAGCACAGCCTCAGGAGTTGACAGAATATGCCTATGTAAATGTATTGACTCGTGGAGACCTCTCATCTCTTCATTGGATTGTCTCCCCACTTCGACACTTCCACACAACGAATCCCGATGTTCAACTCTGCAAAGTCTATTATGCATCTCTCAACTTCCGGGATATTATGCTGGCCACAGGAAAACTTTCTCCAGACGCTATTCCTGGTGAGTTAAAAATACACTAGAAGAAAATGCGGGTTTCTGTTACTCTTCTAAAATTTATTCACATAATCTCCTGAATGTTAGTTATGCACTGTGTAAAGTGTATATCAGGCTTTGTTTAGCAGAAAAGCGTACTTTTGAAAAGAAAGCATAACGCTGCTGCAGTACATCCAAAACCCTCCTCTAAGTTCTACTTCCAGTTACAGTCCCATTTTTTCATGTAGCAATACTAATAAAACTTACTGCGAGGAAACACTACTAGCCCCATTGCATAGATATCAAGTGTGATGTGAAAAAACTTGATGGAGGTTCCAGAGAAGGACAAGGTACATACCACAGTGAAAATGTTGAAGTTTTGTGCTGCCATGCTACGGGACATTGTTTGGGTTTAGGGGAGAAAAATGCAAAGTGAAATAATCTCTGGTCTACAAAATGAAGGTGATAATATCTTGCCTCACTGTGAGTTAAGAATTAATGCAGTGTCTGTTAAATGGTTTTAAAGCTCTGTTTAAAGAAAATGTGTAAAAGGTGCGTTTGAAGATTCTTATGGGCAACTACTAGGGCCTGATATCCTTTCATGACTTGAGATTAGTCTCTGCCTAAAAAGTTAGTGTTTGCAAAAGAATAAGGTATCGCAATATATTTTTGCTGTGATCATGCTGTCTCATTTATGTATCACTCTTATTTGGAGGAACAAAATTGCCTCTGAAACAAGAAGTTTCCATGACATTTCTCAGATGAAAGCTGGAAACTGAAGCAATATCATCAAGGATAAAGAGTAAGATTTAATGAGACCACGTCCTTTTCTGCTGCTTTTATAGCGAGAAATTAACTACGGTGGCTTACAAACTGTGTGCATAGTAGACAAATCCCAGCACTTTTTCTGTCTGGGGGTTCTCATTTTTGGGGCCCACAGTGGTAGTACATTCTTGACCTAAAAATTCTTGACCAAGGGATTTTTACAAGAGAAATAGCCTTTGTAAAAAATGATAATGTTCTTTCAGGTAACTGGGCTTTGCAGCAGTGCATGCTGGGCATGGAGTTCTCAGGACGGGACCTGGCTGGAAGAAGGGTGATGGGATTGCTGCCAGCAAAGGGGCTGGCTACAGTGGTAGACTGTGACAAGAGGTTTCTGTGGGAGGTGCCTAAAAACTGGTAGGTCCACTTCTGTCTTCTGGTGTGTGGTTTAGATTTGCCTTCCTGCCTGAGGCTGATGACAGCCCTAATCAGACCAGAGTAATGCACAGTGGGTAGATTCCCCACTGGGAAATGATAAGAGTTAGTCTCCTGAGCAGCTGTAGGATTTGGCTTAGATTCACTGCAGGAGTTGAGCATTAGTTTTTGTATAGTGGCTTGCACAGGTTCTTATCTGCTTCTTAGGCCCTTAGATCAAAAAGTGTAAATGTTTCTCAGTCATGCAGCAAACTGCCACAGCTGCCAAGAGTTTCATCCTTCTGCAAAAATATTATGGTAACTAAGCAGTAACATAACCAACACCAAAATCCCAGTGTATGTGTGAGCTATCTTAGCAGTTTAACCTTTCCACTGAAGGAAAGCAAATTTCATCAGAGAATCTAGTAGTCTTCTCCAAGGCTAAAGATACCTTCTCTCTTTCACTTTGCTGCTTAGGACTCTGGAAGAAGCAGCTTCAGTGCCTGTGGTATATGCCACTGCTTATTATGCTTTGGTGGTTCGAGGTGGTATGAAGAAGGGTGAGAGTATCCTTATTCACTCTGGCTCAGGAGGTGTTGGCCAAGCAGCCATTGCCATTGCCCTGAGCATGGGCTGCCGTGTCTTTACTACTGTAGGTGAGTACTGAGGGTCCAGCGTCACAGGGGAAAATAAAATTTATATGTATAAGAAATAATAATACATGAGAGAGGAAATTGTGCATGTTTATATGTAAAAATAAGTATTTACATATGTACTTTTTTGTCCAATATGATCTCTATAACTTTGATCTGGTTTCTAGACTGAAAATGGGATACATGGTAAATACAGCTACTGACTGTGCTTGAAACTTCAACAGCACAGACGAATTTATATACCTCTGTACGCTATATAATGAAAATGTGGAAGAATATTAAGGCTACTTCATTTTAAATTCAGTAATATGGTAAAAGAATGTCTATCTGTTGCAAGGCTTGGCCTGTTTCTAGTCCTTGCTCCAGCTCATAAATGAACAGTAATAACTAGACAGCCTTTGTCCTAAGGTTTGACACCTTGAGAACATGAGAGCTTTGAAACAAGTGCTTGATGGCTGCTCAAACTTAGTCCTTTGTAAAAGATGTGCAGATGAAAATGGGCTGTTTCATCATTTAAAAAAACAAACACACACAAAAAAAGAGTACTGGCATCATTCAGCCTTTCTTTTACTTTCAGGCTCCACTGAGAAACGTGAGTATCTCCAAGCAAGATTCCCACAGCTGGATGCCAATAGTTTTGCCAGCTCCCGAAATACTACCTTTGAGCAGCATATACTGCGACTTACTAATGGGAAAGGTAAAAGCAAGAAATATTTTTTCCTTCTTTTGTCAGCTATGCCTCATTGTGCAGTTGCAGTTTTCTAAAGATAAAATGAGTCGCTAGAAAGCAGGGTTAGGCTCTCAGCAGAGTTCAGAGTTGAGTTTATTAAATCGTTGCTTCTCCTTTCATTTCAGGTGTGAACCTTGTGTTAAATTCCTTGGCAGAAGAGAAGCTCCAAGCCAGTTTGCGTTGTCTTGCTCAACATGGGCGCTTTTTGGAAATAGGCAAATTTGATCTGTCTAACAACAGTCAGCTTGGTAAGGTTGGGCGTTGGGAAGTAGATCTCATTAGGTTTAAGCAAACATGACAGCACAACCTATATACTATCTTAACACAGACTGATCTTCAAATTTAGAGAATCTTTTAGCTGGAATAGTTTTATCACTAATGATTTATGTAGTCTTTCAACAAATACCTTTTGGAGGAGCATGAAACATGTAAAATAATTCTCTTCTTCAAAGTCTTTGTTTAAAATCAGTGTAGGACATGTTGCCCGCAGTGTTTGAATAGGAAAGTAGTACGAAACAGCGTTTATTTCACATGGCACTGTTTACCACTGTGTCTGCTACATTATAGATTTCCTAGATCTGTTTGACTTAGAAACTTTTTGGGATGTCACATATCCATTTGTGATAGATGAGTGCACTGTAAAATTTAGCAAATGAAGTTCATAGATCTACAAGCTGCAGTTTTGCCCTCTGTTCTGGGTAAACTTAATTAGTGAAAGTTAATTGAATTTTTGAGATAACTACAGAGAACCTGGTCTTGAGAGAACCTTAATTTGTTGTTTCACTAAGTATCTGCGCCATTTTGAATAGAATGTGATAGTTCCAGTTGGAAGGGACCTGCACATTTGAGTACCTTCCTATTGTTTTTAAATTGCGGGGCCCAGAACTGCACACAGAGCTCCATGAGGTGCTGCATCAACAATAAATACAGCAGGACAGTCATCTCTTGCCCAGCTGTTCCTTCTATGTCTGGCAAAACCCAGGATGCAGTTTGCCCTCTCAGCTGCCGGGGCACACTGCTGGCTCCTGTTGTGCCTGCTGCTAACCAGTTCTCCGCAGTCCCTTTCTGCAGAGCTACTCTCCAGCCAATCCTCTCCTAATTCATAATCCTCTCCAATCCTCTCCTAACTTGTGTCTGGCATTATTTGGTCTCAAGTGCAGAACGTGGCATTTGTTCTTGCTAAATTTCCTGTCGTTGATGAATGCCCAATGTTCCGATCTATCCAGGCCCCTCTGCAAGCCCTGTTGTTTCTCAAGAGAGTCAATAGCACCTCCCAGTTTTTGATGGCATCAGGGGCAAGATTTAGCTTGATTTCTCCTGGATGGCAAAACAAATTCAAATGTGTTAGTGAAAATTAACAAGTATGTTCTCCTGTTGTAGAATGTTTGCATATAGCAAGTGTTGACAGTCTCTTTACATTTTGAGAGATCATAGCATTTTGGAAAACTTCCTGTGAGGAAGAATTTCCTGTGGAGATGGACAAGGATGTACATGGGGTTCTCGCTCCTCTATGGCTAACTCAGCTAGACACAAAATGTTCTTTTCAGTATCAGACTGACCATGTTATAGCTTGTCCTCTTGATACACAATTTTTGTGAGTAGAGTTTCTGTTAAACTGGTCTGCTTGTAAGAGAACAACCCAATTAATACAGCATTTAGAGTGTATATGCAAGAATGAGTTTGGGAAATGTAGAATGCTAGCAACTAACTGCTTTACTCCTGAGTCTTACTTTACTGACCTATAAAGGAACATTTCTGAAGCAGATGACAGACTGTTTTGAAATGTCAGCCAGCATCAGGTCATAACCAAGTTGCTTTTTCTAGGAATGGCTCTCTTCCTCAAGAATGTGGCATTTCATGGGATCCTACTAGATGCAGTCTTTGAGGAAAATCAACAGTGGGAAGTAGTATCAGAGTTGTTGAAGAAAGGCATAAAAGATGGTGTAGTAAAACCCCTGAGGAGTACAGTCTTTAACAAAGACGAGGTAGAAGCTGCCTTCAGGTTCATGGCACAAGGAAAACATATTGGCAAAGTTATGATCAAGGTAATGAGATAATGACTCTGATTCTCATCCTCCGTAGGTGACTGTATTGGATATTTTTGATCCAGTTCCAGCTGAAGTTGAATAACTGAGACAGCACAGGGTGGTTATTTCTACTGCAGACATTGTAACAGGTGTTCCCGGAGTGGCTGGAGGAGCCGGGCCTGGAGCGGGAGGTTCGGGGGGGGACATCTGGGTGCAGTTCATCTGAACTATGTTTTTTCTGCACGGGGGGCAGGTCCAGGAGGAGGAACTGGAATCTCCTCTGAGAAGGCCTGACCCGGTTAAAATCTCTGCCATCTCCCGAACCTCCTGTCCACCTACCAAGTCTTACATCATCACAGGGGGCCTAGGAGGATTTGGGCTTGAGTTGGCACAATGGCTAGTTGAGAGAGGAGCGCAGAAGCTCATACTGACATCTCGTTCTGGCATACGAACTGGTAAGCAAAACAGGGAACATGACTGCCTTTCAATAGACCTGAGATTTTAGTTTCTTTCCATTTTTAAAGTGTCCTAGCAGCAACTAATAGTGTCTTGATCTCTTTTTCTGTTCTGTCATGTATGTATTCTCTCACTTGAAACAAGCCCCTTTAGTTCCAAAGGAGGAAGTATCTTTTAGCTTCTTTTTCAAGTACTTCTTCCCTCTTTTTTTTTTGTTTTGTTTGTTTATGCTTCCCCGTTCTATCAACCCATTTTTTCCGTTACCCAGGATTTTTTCTCCAGCCTTACTTTTACCCCCTCTAAGAAATCTGTATCTTGCTATCTCACTGACTTGTTCTGTAGCTGTAGCATGGGAGATCGCATGCCACAAGGAAGGACCACACAAAACTCTGTAGCTCAAGTTTTGTGTGGATGCTTACTTTTGCTCCTTCAGATAGCTGATCTGTAAAGATGTGCCCTATTATCTGATAACATCACTAAGGATTTTTATTCACTTTTTAAGCCATTAGTTTGATTACTGTTGCGGAATTGAGATTTCGTAGTAGCGTTAGCCTTTTCACTCTTTCCTCATACAAATTCAGTCACATAATTCTCTGTACAGATTTCTTTCCATTGATAAGTTCACAATTGCACCACTTGCTCAAACACATAGATCAGCTGCTCCTACTTCTTAAGTTCTGGTTGTGCTACTATAATCTGTTGCCTTACTCTAGCTGCTTTGTCCAATTTTCCGCTTGTAGCTGAATCTGGTATTATTTATCTATTCAATTCCTATCTAGTCAGAAAAGAGTAAGGAGCAGGTTAACCAAAGCCTTATGGTTTGAATGCTTCATCCCACGCACTGTTCACTTTTATTTTTGTAGGCTATCAGGCTCAACGTGTTAGGCAGTGGAAGGCACTGGGAATCCAGGTGTTGGTGTCTACCAGTGATATTTCAACACTAGAAGGAACACAGCTGTTGATAGAAGAAGCTTTGCAGCTTGGTCCAGTTGGAGGCATCTTTAATTTGGCTGTGGTAAGTGACTTGTAAGGACTCTTAAGAGAAAGAGAGCAGCCATTCAAGTGGCTTTTTTACTGAGGGCACTCAGGCTTCACACAGTTTTAGATTACATCTCTGTTTCAAAGGACACTTTGCTTTGGCCTTACCTGGTGACTAAAGGCTTAAGGGTCTGGCCCCTTGACCTGGGAAGCAACTTGTATGTGGCCAGCAATTTCAGTTGACAAATGTTGCCTGAGACCCCTGGGGACAAGAAAAGTCCCACACAGAACTTGACAGCTGAAGGCTGCAGTGACAGTACTGAAAAAAGCAGACTTACCAAAAGCCATGTTGTCCTAGTCATTTTGGGGCAATCAGGGTATGTTTGTACTGTAAAGTTACACAAACGCATTGTGTAGTGGTATCCTCTCGTATCTTAAGCCATGTGGCCAATTTAAATGGGAAAATGCACTTTTTTTTTTTTTTTCTTTTTCTCCCCTCCCCCCAGGTCCTGAGAGATGGTATGATTGAAAACCAGACCCCAGAATTATTCTGGGAGGTCAACAAGCCCAAGTATTCAGGCACCCTTCATTTGGATTGGTAAGTGTCTGTAGAGGGGACAAATATGTACTGCTTTCATGGTCACAGAGCTGATAAAACTTAAAGCGGTTTTAAAAGCTGAAGTCTTGCCCTAGTCTTCCACAGTAACAGAGTTAGCAGGCTGTTCTGATGAAGTTTCTCTCTCCTGCTCTACTCCAAGGGTGACTCGTAAGAAGTGTCCAGACTTGGACTATTTTGTTGTGTTCTCCTCTGTAAGCTGTGGAAGAGGAAATGCTGGACAAAGTAATTATGGCTTTGCCAATTCTACCATGGAGCGTATCTGTGAGCAGCGGCATCACGATGGGCTCCCAGGTGAGATGACTTTACTGATTGCACAGAATCATCTTTCTCTCCAAAGGTCCATAGGAGAACCAGCTCACCAGAAATTTATGCCCTTGTCTGGATATTGAATGTTGAAGGCTGTTTCCTCTCCTAGCTGTTACCCTGAGTCATTCATGTGTGAATGAATACTGACCATTTAACAGAACAAAGGAAATGCAGGCCTTCACTTAGCTGGTTTTTAACTCCCTTTTGTTGCTGCCTCCTGCTTTAGTTAATTGTCTAGTGTGTTCTTTCTTCTGATTTCTTCTCCAGGCCTGGCGATCCAATGGGGAGCCATTGGTGATGTAGGCATCCTTCTTAAGACAATGGGAGACAAAGAGATTGTGATTGGAGGAACCATTCCACAGCAAATCAGTTCATGCCTGGAGGTGCTTGACATCTTCCTGAATCAGCCTCATCCTGTCATGTCTAGTTTTGTCCTGGCAGAAAAGGTCTCTGTGAAAACTGAAGGAGGCAGTCAGCGGGATCTTGTAGCAGCTGTTGGTCACATCCTGGGTAGGTGCTCTCAGACAAGCACTGCGGGGCAGTGTCTACCATCTCAATGCTTTTGGAAATCAGTGATGCTGCTGTAGATGCTCTATTCAGCATCTCCTCCTGATTTCCTGTGCTGTAGGGGTGGTGGGGGCCTGTTTGTTTCCTTTACACTGCTGCTTCTCTCCAATAATCAATTCATTTCTTGACCTTAGTGTATTTACATACACACACACATACCTCACTGTCTTGGGTTTTCTTTAGAGTGGACTGGCACCTTTCTCCAAATGGAGAATCAACATGAACAGCGCCGAAGAGCAAAATTCTGGGACAGCACATAAAAGAGCAAATACATGACTAACTTTGAGTACTATTGCAGCTTTCAAACATTCACCTTGGGATATCCTTGTACTGCAAAAAGTAGCTTTTATGTACTTAGTGTATTCTCTCATCAACTGTCATTGTATGTGAACATATCGTAACCATAGCTTTACTATGTGTTACAAGAAGTGCCATGTCCTCCTGGCTGTTTTGAACCTCGTGAATTTTACCATTGTCCCCTCTTCTTGTTCTGAAAGTGAATAATCTCTGCCAACTCTACTGTTATCTCTTTTGTGGACAGAAGCATGTACTGCTTCTTTGTTTCCTACCAAAAGAGATACTGATACATTAAAGGCAGTCTCCTGAGTATTACTGAAGGAACTGTGGGCAGTCAGACAAGTCTGACCTTGCAGAACAGACGTGGCTTTGAGAATTCATGGGAAAGCATCTGTACCAGCTGTAGGGTTAGTTTGGAAGGAGAGACTGCGTGAAGACAAAAAAGTGGGAAGCTGGTAAGAAGATTAATGGTAGAAGCATGGCAACATGGGGCCCCAGAAGGTGCAGGTGGGGAGGAAGAGCTGTAGATGCAAATGTTGTTATGAGAAGACTTTTACAGGTAAGGAAAGGGTAAGAGACTTGAACAGTGTGAAAATTGAAGAGGAAAAGGCAATGAAGACTAGAGGAATTGCCTTCTCCAGTGTGATAGACGTCAAGTGTTGCAATCAACCATTATTGACGGTTTTGTCTCATGCTGTAGCTGAGGGTTAGTTGTGTTAGGTTTAGAACTGCAGTTTCAGTTAGAGCCTGCAGTAGGTGAAATTCCTCTAGCTGACTGTTCTGAACTTGGTCTAGGGCTGTAGTGACAAAGTTCACACCTATTTTGCTGGGATTGATGTATCCTCTGTCATTCCTGTCATAAAAGCTGCACACATTTAACATGTACTCTAAAGACAAGATCCTATATGAGTAGACTAGATGTGGGTTGTAGAAGAGGTGACTTGTTGAAAACATTAGATGATCCTAAAATGTAATTCTCTAGCTGCAGTTTATTCAGGTTTCAGGAGAAAGAAGGAGGTTAAGAAGAAAACTGCAAGAGGCCTACAGCTGAAAAGAAATTGGCCTTTTATTGAGGTGCTCTTTTTTTCTCAGGTGTCCGTGATGTGAGTAGTCTGAATGCTGAGAGTACCTTGGCAGACTTGGGCTTGGATTCCTTGATGGGTGTGGAGGTGCGCCAGACACTGGAGAGAGACTATGACATCGTTATGACCATGAGAGAAATCCGACTTCTTACAGTCAACAAACTGCATGAACTTTCTTCCAAGTCCAGGACAGCAGAGGGTATAGTGCCTGCATTGGGGTTGCTGACAGTCACCTGAATGCAAATAATTAAGCTTCCAATCAGTTTCTGTCGTCTCTAGTGACATAAGCCTCAAATAATGAAATAAGGTTATAGCTGAAAGGCTTTTAAGTGACAGACATGTCACTGAAGTGCATTGGGCACTGGGGTCGGGCCTCTCAGTTCTGGGGGCAGGGTATAAGAAAGAGTGTGAAAGCCACTTTCTTGCCTGGCTTGTATCTGCCTGCATGAGTACTCCTCTGCAGCTGTGTGCAGGATGCAATTTGAGACCTTTTACCTGTCTAAGGAGTAAACAATGTAATGTCATGCTTACTGTAAGCTAAAAGCATGTGCAGTTGCTGAAGAAGATCTCTGTCTGTGCCCTGATGATTTAGTGAGCCAATGGGCTAATCCAGAGCAGCCTTAAGATTCTCCTTCAGGACTATGAGTGTGTGACCAAGACTGATCCTGAATCTAGCTGTATTTTGTCTGGTGTGCTTCCCTTCAAAGAGCTAAAGCCATCCCAACTGATGAAGACAGGCCCAGGCAAATCTCCAAAACTAGATTTGAACAACTTGTTGGTGAACCCAGAAGGGCCAACAATCACCCGCCTCAATGATGTTCAGAGCACAGAGCGCCCTCTTTTCCTTGTTCATCCCATTGAAGGATCTGTTGCAGTTTTCTACACTCTCACCTCCAGACTTCATATGCCCTGCTATGGGCTCCAGTGCACAAAAGGTATCTCAGTTCATCATCTTGAATTTGTAAAATAACATTCTGATTTTTGGTTGCCTTTTAGAGATAGCTTTGCTTCTAGACTCTTAAACACTGAGGTTAAAGTATCGGTACCTGTAGCCTGCACAGGGTCATGTCAGACTTCCCCAAATAACAACAGAAGTACTAGGTTAGATTATATATGGGCAAATGGAACAATTGGATGTTGCAGAGTCCCTGCCAGCAGATAAACATGCAGGATTAAAACAAGGCATGCTGTTCTACTTGTCTTTGGAAAGCAGCAACATTACTATTCTTTGTCCAAAATGTTAAGTTACTAACCATAATTCAGAAACTGACCTTCAACAAAATAACCTGGATGTTTCCACCTGTCTGGCAGTGTCTTTCACTGGAGTCTGTTTCTAACTTGCTTCTGTGTTCTAGCTGCTCCCTTGGACAGCATACAGAGCCTGGCAGCCTATTACATTGACTGTATGAAGCAGATACAACCTGAAGGACCTTACCGCATTGCTGGGTATTCCTTCGGTGCCTGTGTAGCCTTTGAAATGTGCTCCCAACTGCAAGACCAACAAAATGCTTCCCATGCACTCAACAGTCTGTTCCTCTTTGATGGGTCTCATTCCTTTGTGGCAGCGTACACTCAGGTAAGAGACACAAAGAAAATCTATTGTCTGGAGATCATCCTGTGTCAGGGCTCACATTCTAAGATCCTGCTGCTCTAGATATGAATCATCTGAAAAGCTGACAGATGTCTTGACAGGGGAGTTGGGAGATGGCTGTAGATAGTGGATGCTTAGGAATGGCTGAAGGATGGAAGCATGTTAGGGGGTGGTCTTCATTAACTGGTGAGGGCTAGGACACAAATGTTGCTCTTGCTATGACGAATCATAATACTAGTATGTTTCTGGAAGATCCTGGAGCCTGCAAGACAAGATCCTTGTGTAGGGGTGCTAGGAAACCTTGCTTAAGCATTCCCTTACATTTCCATTATACTTTCTATAGGATACTAGGGTCTTGGCAATTGCCACCAGTGGATCTGTCCTCATGGGATCTTTATTCCACACCCTAAGCTTTTTTCTTTCTTTTTTTTTTCCTCCCTCACCTTTTCCTGGTTCAAAGCCATTTGTTCTGTAATTGTTTTTTATCATGTTCACATTTTATTCTTTTCCTACAGAGCTACAGAGCCAAGCTGGCCCAAGGAAACGAGGCTGCATTGGAGACTGAAGCATTGTGTGCCTTTGTTCAGCAGTTTACAGGCATTGAATATAATAAGGTGATGGTGGTTTGTTTGGGGTTTTTTGTATCTTAATGTTTCACAAGAGGGCTGTGGTTTTCTGTTTTAACAGATGGATTATCAGATATTGAGACTAATGGAAAAAAAATTAATATTTCCAGCTGCTGGAGGTTCTTCTACCCCTGAAAGATCTGGAGGCTCGTGTGAATGCTGCTGCAGACCTGATAACTCAGATGCATGCAAACATCAATCGTGAAGCACTCAGCTTTGCTGCTGCTTCCTTTTACCATAAACTGAAGGCTGCTGACAAGTATATACCAGAGTCCAAGTATCATGGGAATGTGACACTGATGCGTGCAAAGTCTCACAGTGAATATGAAGAAGGACTGGGTGGAGACTACAGACTCTCAGAGGTCAGTCTGAGGCCCACTGGTGACTGTTAAGGTTCTCTTGATACTTGATGGAGCAAAATAAAAGCATGGAAAATCATCCTTACTGCAGGGGAAAGGATGAAACCAACCTGAAAGAAATTATAATTCTGCAGCTGTTGTGCTCTAACAAGAACTTAAAGTGCCCAGAAGCAAATGAGTTGACTGGTTCCAGGCAATTTTCTCAGGGTAGTGAGGGCTAGGAGGAGGTCTATCCTCTCTATTGGATAAGTGTTTCCATAGCTGGTTCTTGCAGCTCTCTGTCTAGACTTCAGATAATAAAGATGTTAAGAGTAACTTGGCAGAAGTAACTTTTAGTCTCCTTCTGTTGCTGTAAACTCCTAAAGTTTGTCTTTTTTTTTGAGGGCAGACTTCTGAAGAGCAACTGTCAGCCTTTTGACAAGAGGTCGCTCTTCCTTAGTTAGCTTTTGGGGACCACTTTGAAGTTAGTATGTGAATTTCTTGTGAGCCTAAAAACCTTACGTTTTCAGCCCATAGTCCAGATAAGGTCCCTGATCTCTAGCCCTGTTCATGTAAAAGGGTTAAGTGTCTTACATTATTGTACAATACCAGGGAAAAGGGAGAGAGTTTCAGAACACCTGCTTCTGGTGTCTCTTGTCCCTTCAGACTTCTAAGTTATACTCATTATTGATACTAGGTTAACTCGTATGTTATTAGAGTTACATAATGACCTTAAAGGAAGATTTGATGGTGGTGGGAGAAAGATTAGGCTGAGGGGAGGGTTATTTGATTTTCCTAAGGGCTTGAAAGTAGCTATTTCATCATTCTTTGATATTGTAGGTAAATTATTCAGTTAGCATCAGGTTGGCTTCTTGCCCAGCTTATATTTGAGGGGGTCACCTGTCAGGCTGTCAAATTATCATGCCTTAAAACTGGTTACAAGCAATGCTCTGCAGCTGACCTATAGAAATGTGTCATAGTAAAACTGATGCTGTTTTCAATTGAGTTTGACTGAGATAGTGGTGTAAACTATGAGTGACTTAGAAGACTGCCAAACCCAAACCAACTGGCTGATTGTATATGTGACTATAAAGCCTTTCTTTTCCATATCTATGCAGGTATGTGATGGGAAAGTATCTGTCCATATTATTGAAGGGGATCACCGCACCTTGTTGGAGGGAGATGGCGTCGAATCAATTATTGGGATCATCCACAGCTCACTGGCAGAGCCACGTGTCAGTGTCAGAGAGGGTTAACTTCTGCTTGCTTACCACCAATGGTGAAGAAAATGCCAACAACATTCTTTGTTATGACAGACCCCAAGGAACATTTCCTGTTGTTCAACATCTCGTCTGCTCTGCTGCCAGAACTAGGAAGTCCAGCTGAACTTGATTTCTCTCTCTTGTTCATCTTTTCCTTTCCCAACTTTCATGGGTTCTCTCTCCTTGTTCTCTTCCTATGCTTTGTTTTCCCCTAGTATCCCTGTCTGTGTTATTCTAGTGCTCCAACTCTGTCACTGTGCACTGCTGTGAGGGTTGCCCATCGATGGTTGTTCCTACACCCTTGACAGTATGAAAAACAAATTTAGGAGTAGATTTGTTGTGCTCTATATTGTTTTTGTCTTAACAGTATTCCAAAGCATATGTGATAGCACTTGTTGACCAAGCCCAGTGAGCAGGGAGAAGAGCTGCAGCTGATTTCTGAGATACCTTTTTGTCTGTGAAGAATCTGTCTGTGGCTGTGTCAGAAAGAGAATTCCATTGAGGCTTTTGTAACTTTTTTTTTTTTTTCATTTGATATATTCTTATTTATTATGTCAAACCAGAGACTTCTTACTTGGTTTTAATTTATCGTGGGTTATAGAAGAAAAGAAACATCCCTTTTTGGAGGGGAAAGCTTATTCTACAAGGGGAAGTTGCCTATATGTTAAACCAAAGTGCATCTTTGGAATAGTGTGGTTTCATTTTCTTCTGGCTTTTTTTCCCTATTTATCCCACAGCCCTTCCCAGTTCAGAAAGGAA
>JANHGB010014000.1:0-36740 GCA_026283785.1 Coracopsis vasa | reverse complement strand
AATATGCAGGTATGCTGACATCTGTCTCTCCAATGTCAGGAAGCATGAACGTGCTTCTCAGAGCACAGCATAGGACAAACTGGCTTACTGTCCTTGCAACCTCTCCCTACACAGTGGCAATGGCAGAAGGCAGGCTTATTAGCCATCATGAGCCAATTCCCCTGAGCCTGTACCCAGCAGGCTACTCTAGCACCACCCTCTAGACTGCAGAGAACAAGCAGGACCTCTGCACTTATCACTCACAGGTAACAAACACACGGTTGAGGGGAGCATTTGGAGATCTCCCATTTTTTTGTTGGCAAAAAGAGAACAATACCATGAAGCTTTAAATCTCTTCGGCTTTTACAGTGTTTAGGAATCAATGGTGCTCCTGAACTATACTATCAATACAAAAGTTGTCTCTGAACAGAACAGTGAAGTACTTTGCCTCTTAGAAAAACTGATAAGAAGTGTTAATGCAGGATGCGTTAAGTATAAAATCATACACAGTCCAAAAGATGACAGCATGGAAGAGACAGAAACATCCAGCCTGGAACTGAGGCAACAACCACTTGTGCATATCTATGAGCTACTACAACAGCTAATCCATCCAGATTTTGGTAGATTTATGAACCAATCTTTTCACTAGTCCAAACTATGATTATGGACCAATGTCGAGCCTTCAGAGCAGGCATTTTTTGGTCACTAATAACTTGAGGCTTAAAGGCACATGTGCAAAATATCTGAGAAAAACAAAATCTATTAATTGTACTGTCAAGTCAATATCTCCCCTAATTGAAAAACATTTCATCAGGTGGAATATGTAGTACAATGACATCTCCTTTCCCACTACACCTGGCAGAAAAAAACCCCTACAAATCCATTATGCTGAAAGCAAACCATAACTGGGGTTTGCAACTCCAGTGCGTTGTGGCTTATTAAATGTCATAGGTTATAAAAGGCCATGTGGACTGTCATGTCTTTGAGCGAAGGAACTGAATACTGAGGCTGTATAACCTGCTGTCACATCAAGAATGTAGAAGAAACATCCACAGCAGCTTTATAGGCCTGACAGTAGTGATGCTTTTCCTCCTACATGCTTCTCTGGCTCACTATTCCACAGAGTAACTTTGCCACATAGTAGTACAGCCATAGAGATAATAAGCCAACTTCTAATGCATTTAGTCATGATAAATACTCTGGATTAAATGGCTGTTAGTATCCAGTTTGCAAAGTGCACTTCGCAGTTGTGAAATGTTTATAAACAGCCAAGCCTTTGTTCATAACTCAGCAGGACAATCTTACAATGCTGTGTTTCACATAATGGGAAAGGCAGTCTTGATGCTATTCATACTTTGCCTCTATTTTTTTCATGAGACGTGCATATGAAATACTGGTTATGACCATTACAGAAACACAATTATTTGCTAAGCACAGAGAGTATCTCCAGACAAGATTTTGACTGGCTTCAGCATGAAAAAAAAAATTCCCAGACACCTACAGTCAGTTACTTCAGAAGCAATAGTGATACAAATAAAATATAAAAACAAGCGTCTTTGAGCTGTTCAGATCACCAGGAAATATAGGGCCTAATTTAGTATTGATATATGCCTAATGGGAAATTAATGGTGTGCGTGTCAAGTAGATTTGCTTGAATTAAGTAATTATTAAGAATGAGAAATATTTCTATGGTTTACTGGCAATGTCACATGGGAGTATTTTTTAAAAAATCCTTTTTAAGGTCTTTTTTATTGGTCCTGCAAAATAAACTTCATATTGTAATTGTGTTAGACTTCACTATGATACAATACTTTTATTACACCAAATTCCCTTTATTTTTTTCAGCCTTTAGGCCACAAATCTTATAATGCTTCATGGTGGTTATTGATTTCTTTTATTTGTTCTAACCCCATTATTCATTTTCCTCCACAGAGTATTTTGATTAGCTTCACAGTCATTCCAATTTGGACGAAGGAAAAAACCCAAGCTTCCACAATTTTGCACTTGACCACCACAAAACTTACTTGTTTTCTTTTTCCTTTAAAATTATTTGTACAGTGTTTGGGATTTATACCCAAATGGGCCTAACTGACTGGTACAGTCATAGATCTTAGAAATATCAATTCCCTTTGAATGGATTACAAGCTGCACAGAATGTAAAATAGAAGTGGAATAACTACTGGCTGGACATCTAGCATCACATTCAGAACTGCAAATTCATCTTTCTAAAACAACCTATCTTGTTTAGGATAGTCTCTAACAACTCATACCTACTTTCCAGGTAGTTTATGAGATCTCAGAATTTATTGCTTGCATTATGTTGACAATATATCATATGACAGCTGGTAGGGTAGATGGAGGAAGTATATGTATAGGAATTACGCTTCTGATCTTAAAGGTTAGTTATCTTCTGAATTCTATTCCAGCCTCGTATTTTGATGAAGTCCCCTGATCTTTAACAGCATAAATTAACAGATTCAATTAAAATTACTGATTTATTTTCTACTTATTTTTAGTCAATATCTGAAAGACCCTAGTGTATCAAATGTTTGCTACTTTAAATTTAAAGTGGTCTGATTTTAATATCGGGGTCTATTGATTCATCAATGCTTAGCAATGCAACAATGAGAATATTCACACATCGCAGTGCAGGAAAATCATCTTACTCAGTTCAAATCATCTGACTTTTGATATCTACAGTATTGATATTTAAACCTGAGTGAGTTGCTTTGAACTTTTACTGTGCCAGTGGAGACAGAATCAAGACAAATGGTAGAATTAAACTCAGCCTAAATTTGGCATTTATATTTGATCAGACTGTAGACCTCACTGACAGTACTAATTCATCCGCCCAGCACTGTGATGGGAACCTAGACAGCTAGGTTAGGTGTCAATCACTACACTGGAGATACTAAAAATTAAGCAACACTCTCAGTGTCGAAAAAGCAGAGGTTTCTTTATTTTTAGATGGGTTTGATGGGATCATTATAAAAATGTCTTTCACTGCATAATTTTAAACTAAAGGCCTCCAGATTTTCTGTATTTCCTTTTTAGTAAAGAAGTATAAAAAGCATGTCCCCTGAGTCAAGAAAACTTTTTACAACTTCCTTAGGCACTACAGTAAACACCTGAAATTGTTTAGCTATCAGCAAACCTGGATGAAAACATATAGACAATAAAAAAAATATTTCAAACATTTGATAGAAAATAGTAGAAGATGTAATGCTGCATTCAATGAAGGCAGCAGGAACACTACCACTTACTTAAACGGAAGCAGAATTGAATATGAACATTTTATACAAGAAAGTTTTGAACTATTTTGAAACTAAATGTCTATTTTCAAAAAATATAAGCTTTTAGAAACATACAATTAAGATTTCTTTTTTTTCCTGAGGTTTGGGTGTGGTTTTTTTTCATATCAAAAGCTCCAAAATATTTCTAAAGTAAAACTGAACAAAAAGTGGGATTTCCTGCTTGAATGATTTTCAAGTAAAAGTGGCAGTCTTACAGAAGTGTTACTGAAAAATACAGATTTTCCCTATGTAAAAATCATACCAACATATTCTCTTTCAGCAGTTCGAGCCAAATGGGAAGATTTCACTGTACTACGATGATATGGGGAGTTTTGCTATAAGTTAGCACACAAAAAAAAAGAGTAACATTTTCTTTTCTTCCCAGTGCATTAAATAACTGGAACTATAGCTGGGATTCCAAAGAAGACCTATGCATCTCCCTCACAATAATGAAACAAGGGAAAACCTGTACACTGCATGAGAGCAAGCTGGCTATGCATAGATTTGAAACAGGAGGTGACTGTTGAGCCAAGGAAGCTGATGTCTCCCTCCTTCCACACTCTTCACCTCAGCCTGGCCGTCCTCAGGTCAATTATGCGAAGTGAAATACACTCTTTTTATTTCAAAATGTAAAAAGCTTTCTATTCCTATTGGAAGAGTTACAATAAAATGTCCACATTTTCATAGTCTTAATCAACATCATCTTACCTCAAAGTCCCTTTTCAGAGCAAGAATAAAGATTTGAAGTCAGAGTTTTTCAGAAGATTGAAACTGCCATTTCAAAACAAATTATTTTGGTTTATGAAAATAAACATTACCATTGGCAATGCCATTTAAAAGTGTACTGGGGCCCATGTCCAAGTGCTGGAAGCACGGCTGAGAGTTCTCTGTGAGAGGAGGCTGGAGCTGCCCGGTGCTGGCTCCAGCTCATTCTGAAAGGTTCTGGAGCACTGCAGACAGACAGAGGCTGAGCCCCTCAGCCACGCTAGTAGTGCCTTATGAAAACAGATTTAATAAATGGCAAAAACACTAGAAAGAAGAGTAATATGGAAAAACAGTGTGAGGAACAGCCCAGCGAGCACCTAGGGATGAAGGGGGAAGTGGTGGTACTCCAGGAACTGGCACAGACTTCTGGGTTTTTTAACATTAGGTTCCAAGACAGATTTATGTGCAAAAAACCTTTTCTCAGATTTACAGATAAAACCTTCCCTTGTGGCTGTATATTCATTGATAGATATAGCATATTATGAAACATAAAGATAATTTAATATAATTAAATGACAGGTACAATCTATAACAGTAGCCAAGAAAAAATATGCAACTGAAAGCAAATATTAGCTCATTGAAAGCAGAGAATAATATTTACCTGATAAAAAGCCAAAGACGAGTAAACAGGACAGAGGTTGATGCTTTCTTTGTAAAGCTCCTAAATTCTGCTCACAACGCTAATTCTAATTTTATTTTCTATTAAAAATCCATTCACTTTAAACATCTTTTACTGCCTGTCATTAGAGAAATATTTTTTTTAGCCAAAGCCCATGTTATGCACTAGACCAAGTCTAAACCTGGAATTTTAGCAATATACAGATATCCATTAGATGTGCAAATTTTAATAATATTTTGCTATTACGCTTGCAAAAAAATGGGGGAGGTTTGGCATAACTTAATTTAAAAAACTAATTTAATGCTCATTCTTCTGTTGTTATTGTTGTTATAGCTAAATTCTCTACAATATATTACAGTATTTCCTACAGACATTACCCTGATTAGTGTAGCTTAACATAGAGCAGCTGGCCAACACAGTCAGATTTAACTGATCCAAAGGATGAAAGAGAGAAACTGTGTTGCTGTGTAAGCAAATACATTGATATTTTCATGGACTTTAATTACAGTTAAAAATATGGTCTGAAAATATATTATAAGATTCCGGCAAATTCTACACCTCCTCAGAATCAGCCTGATATTATATTTTGATTTTTAAAGATGAAATTCCTGGTTTAATACGTTTCTGTCCTGAGTTTGGTTCTTCAGCTGTTTCACCTGTGGAGTCATTTGAGACAGAAGAAAGTCCTGACTGTCCCAGTTATGGACTAATATTCTTATAGGTAGCACCTCTAATTGCATCTCTATCAATAGCTGCAAGAATACAGGTGGGCAAAAGCCATTTCCTCAGAGCTGAACTGAGGGTGCTTGAAGACAGGCAGCTCAGTGCCCTGGGAGTTTCAGAAAACTATGCCAATCATCAGCACATACATTCCTGTTTGTATGCAACAAGGTACAACGGTACATTTCCCTCAAGACCTGAGCTAGTTCATTCTCAATCAGCATAAATAAAGTATTTTTCTACACAATTAAGTTAATTTTGTTTATTATTCAAAGCAAGAGCCTGGTGTACTCCACAAGTCATTCATGCACAGCCCCTCAACTGAACAATCTGAAGGAGGGTGTACATATTTATGTAGAGAGACTACAAAAATGGGGAGAAGTATAACAAGTATAGCACAGCCTCTGTTTGCAATACATTCTACACTGATGGATTTCAAATAAACTAGTTATCACTTCACCACTCACAGGAATAAACCAAAATGGCACATTACAGAGAAATGCTATCTCAAAACAACAGCTGTATGCATACTTTGGCTATGAATATAACTGGCACACAGTTCCAGCAGTGTTGCCTATTCTGTCATCCCCCCCAGGGAATCAACGCCTGATTACATTTATCATGGCCTCTCTTTTGCTACCTTTATTTCATCTGCTATGAAATCAGGATTCTCTGTTTTTCATTTCCTCCCCAAGCTTTCTTTGTCCCTGAATTCCTCAGATTACTAATTCCCAGTTCCAGTCTTTGTATATCTTTTAAGAGCCAGAGCCTACACTGGAGATCTTTTATGTACGGTTTTCCTCTCCAGAAGTGAAACTGCATTCCTTCACCATAGAGACTGGAAAAAATTTTGCTGCACCACGTTTGGCACCATTCCACTGCCTTAAGGTAAGTTAGGTAACACTGTGAAGAGTACGCTGATGAGTACACTACACTCCCCCTCCCAACCTCCCCCAAAGCAAACAGCTGTACCCTGCATTAAAGAACTTACCCTGGAGTAGAAAGAATGTAGCTAAGCCTCACAATAGTACTTTCATGTATAGGGAGGGGTATGGGTTGCTTATTCTCTTTATTTAAGATAATATAAGAAGATTCGTAGTATGTGAAAGAAGCATGCTTCTCCAGGTTAAGTGGTCTCTCAAATCAATATTCTTACCTTTGAGATTATAACATAGCTGACTGGTGTACCAAGAACACATTGACATTTCTACAGTTAATGTACAAGGATTTCTTCTTTACTGAGGACAAACCAATTCATCATAACTATAGCAATGCTGAATACCTTGAAGCGTAAATGGATTTTGTGAAGTTTCTAGAATGTCCTTAAGACTCATCTATTAATTCTCTATTAATACCCATTAGTATATTGAGAATTACACTAACACTTCTCACAAATTATTTTCAGGGTTTTTTCCCTTATTATAACATATATTCAATATATGCATACATGACAGAGTAAGACATGAATAAGCCCACAAGAAACAACATAATGTGATGTGAAATTCAAAACCTATTGAGAGTAAAATCAATTCGTATTTTGGACACATCATCTTGGCTCCTCTTAGATGGACATATAAGACTATAAAGGCCTTTGAAAAATGAGCAGAACATCCATGCAGTGATTTCCAGTGGATTTGTACTATATGCCTCACAACCTGTCCCAGTCTATCTGCTTCCTCTCCCATGTGCCCTGTTCACTTAACAGGCCACAGGGCAGCACGCAGCATGAGAAGCCAGATGTAAGGTTATTCACCTATCCAACTATGCTGATTGACCAATAGGCCAGTGACCCTCCCACTATGGCTAAAGTGTACTTAAAACTGCCTTATGATCCATTGAAGCTTTAAGGTGGACCTCTACTCCCCAACCAACACAACTGATTTTTTTTTATTTTTTTGTTTTTAATATTTATCATAATGACTTCAACACTGACATACTGACTGGAATCAGCCAAAAGTTTAACAGTTATCAACAGGGGGCCCACAGTTGGCAATGTAATCACTTACATCTCATTTTCCTAAGAAACCAAGCTAAATTAGTGATTATTTCAGAAAAGCCCCAAGACAGGAAAACACATTAAATAAATGTCCTATTTTAAGTAGGAATAATTCAAATTGAATAAGTAGTAGCATAGCAGAGGGGGTTTGAGTGCAGTAAAACTTTGCACATCAACAAATAAGACTCCTCATACTGGTTGCACCTTTTCCCATCAGCAGATGAAACCAGCACTGGAAACCAATAGAACAGGCTTAATTTAAGCAGAGACTGTTGAGCTCATGTCAGTTCCTACTCTGGTGATGTAAATAAGACTTCACTTTGTTGTTTTTGGGTTTTTTTCCCTCTGTTTTATTTATTGCACATAGATCCTTTGTAATCAAAACAATGTGTACAGTACTGTTTTAACATTTACTCTATTCTATATACACATTTTAAATCTGAAGCTCAAACAAAATTTCAAGATAGTCAAAACTTGGTTTTGAGATTTCTTACTGACAATATAACCAGTAAAATATGCATTTGCTCAATAATAGCAGCTAGAGTTATTAATAACATTTCCTGCAAGAGTATACTATAATACGTAAATAGTAGCATAGAAAAAAGTACTTTATGCAGTAAACAATTATTTATGATACATATTAATAGATAAACAATGTTACTGTACCGTGAAAATGATACTGTATTTTTACTATCTTTTTCCCCCTTTTTCCTCTCAATTTTAAACAACAGAAAATCTAATGCCATGCAGAGAAAGAAGTCTATCATTTCTGTACAAGACATATATTGCATTTATAATGGAGTGCAGAAATAGACTGGTGTGAGGAAGCATTTAACAAGGAGGAACACTCTTACAGAATAAATATGAAAGAATTCAAATTAATAAATCTTTAGTACGCTGTTGCTACTACAGTTTCTATCATCCCATTCAGCTACTCCAAACTACACTGAAAAATCAAAATATATTTTTATTACTCCCTATTTCCTAGACTTTCAATTCACTGAGTTTTCATATGACCTTCTCTCACAGGTTCAGTAAGAATCATTCACTTAGTTTCAATGGTAAAGTGGGAAAAAATAATCTTTGCCATAATTCAGCAGAACAATCTACCTAACACAATAGCAACCCATAAAAATGACCCCATGTTTAATGTTTGTGCTCATGTGGAAAGCATTTTCAGATGGTCCCCAAAAGATCAGACCCAGTTAATTGTTACATTAAACCAAACTACATCAAAAAAGGTATACACACAAGTACTTGGGATTTCAGATAAATGCAGCAACGTGTAAGAGCTCAGACCATTCATCCTCATTGCTTCGTGTGCTACCTCTGACAGTAATCACCCAGGAACAGTTAGGAAAAGTATGTAGGACAGAAAAAATACACACTGATACTTTCTAAATTGTTTGCTCGAACCTACTGGCAATATGCAACACTTCCTGAGCTTGGGACTTCCTGAGCCAGAGGTGGTATCCACCTCTTAGTACAAATCCACAGCTGCAGAGAATAAAAATGTGTCTTACTACTGGCTACGCATAAGTCATTACTATTCAGTCACCAAATCTGAAGTAGAAACAATACTCTGTGACCTAGGTGACCAACTGCACACAACAAACAACCCATCGCAATTAATTCAAGCTGAGTTTATGCCTGTGGGCTAGCATTTGTTCACAAAATATTTCAATTTCATTTGTGAATAATATATAAGCAAAGAGGAAAGCCTGTTCATGAACACAGTCAAAAAAAACCCACAAATAATGCTGCTTTATGCAGATAATTCTTCTGTGACAAAGAATTTGGCCAACTTCCATGCTCAGAGAACTGCTAATTTTTGGTGGTCTCCCCTTCTCTTCTCTCTAGGTTCCATTGGGGGGAATGCCAGTGATTGAGGGATGGGAACTACTAGGTCACCTGAAGTCTGTCTCTTCATTCTGATTTCTTTACTTTCCCCAAGCACGAAGCAAAGAGAAATCAGTCAGGACCACAGCCCCACAGCTAATGTTTTCTACATACTGTAGCAATTTCAAAGATGCTTCTCTTCTCTTTCCCTTCAATTTGAGATGCTACATAACATGAGGAACAAAAAGACAAGACAGTAACATGTGTATCTCCTGGAATTTCTAGCTATGTCTCAATGCTGCTATCTGAGAGAAAAGAGGACTACTAGAAACAACTGCTGAAAAACATGCTACCTACTGCTGACACTGATATTCACTACATACCAAACAGTGGAAGCCCCTTCTAAATGTTTGTCCCAAATTCCATGTGTATCTTGTTAATCCCCTTCAATTTTCAGCATTTCCAAACTAGTTTTCAAAACAGCCAGAGGGTTTAAACAAAGAATTTCAATACAATACACAAAAAGAACAGCTACCAAGAGGTAGCTAGTAGAAAGTAACAAACACAGAGTGCATCCAATACCCCTCCTCACTCAAGAGATTAGATGCATACCTCTTGCTTCCAGGCCTGACTACCAGATTTTAGAATAGATTAGGTAGGTCAGTGTTTTATCCCTCACACTGAAGGAGGGTGACAATGGAGGTGCCACAGAGCCAGAGTGTGCACTGACAAACCTCAGGGTAGATCATCCTGAAAAAAAATCTCTTGACTTAGTTTCAGATTTTGCACTCAGTTTCTGAACAAATAGATTTTATTTTCACTGGATCACGCAGACTGATTTTTTTTTCTTGTCTTATTGTTTTTTTGATGTTAAAAGAAGCAAATCCCCAAGGTAAGTTCTCTTTGTAAGTATTCACACCATTGCAGCATTCATTTGGGATCTCAGTTCTATTTTGTGCTGATCATGAAAACCAAACCCCCTGCTAATTCCACTAATACTGGCAGATTATTTAATTTTGTTCTTACTTGGTAGGGATCCATTTTTTCCTTTGTTGGTAGAAGTCCAAAATAAATTCAAAGGTGATACCAAGTCAAATTAAGACTGGACTTACAATACTGCAAACTAAAAACTCCTATTAGTTGGGTTTGTTTGTTTGTTTGACGTATCGCACACATTGTTAGATGATTAAAATAGAGGAGGAGAGGGGATTGATCTCGTACTATTCAAGTTAACCAAATAAACTCCATAAACTCCAACAAGCAAGCCTTAGCTGCTAGACTTGTCATCACATTCTGTAAGTTGTGTTTCTAAATCATCTGCACTGCTGTGCAAATTTTATATTGAAAGACTGAAGATTCTCACTAAAGTCTCCTCCTTTATTATCAGTGACTAAACAATAACACGGTATACTAAGTAAAATATACAGTAAAAAAATATATCCCATAGTAAATGAAGCCAGAGAAACAGAATATTTCCAACAGGTATGGGAGGTATTGAAGAAATCATATTCTTCAAATCTTGTTCACCAAATTAAAATCAGTAAGTTATCATCTTTGTTTTACATTTCATAAAATATGTATTCTGCTATAATAGTATTCACTGTACATACCACTATCATTTTCAGTCTTTGCCACACACATTCATATAAAACATGACTGCCAGCAAAAAGCACATATGCTTCTAGATACTACTTAAAATTAAGTATGTCCTAATCTAGTAACAAATATATTCTCTGATACATCAGAATTCTTCACTATTTTGAATGGCAATGAAGACAAAACATACCAATGCTAACGATTTTGTCATCAGACCAACCATATTATGCCATACATTCTAAACCCAACATTTTCCTTGGCCTACCAGTCAGTGCAAATACAAAATGTGTGTGAAACATACACCTCAAAAATGTGATTTTCTCATGAGTAAATAGCCCAAATATTTAACTATGAATCTAAATGGTTTTGAAAACACAAACAAGGGTCACACGCATACGAGCAGATATGCATGTAGTTTTACATGCCTGCCTAATACATTTCCTGATAAAGCAAAGTCCTTAACTTAGCTAATATTTGGCTTAACAGGTATTTACACTATAACCAAAATTGAAATCTGGGAATTGTGAGAGGGTGAAGAAATCCCTGCGAGGGCTATGAATAGCAAGGGAAGGACTTAACCAGCATTCATGAGCTGCAGAGAACAGAGGAGCAAGGACTGCCAGCCAGCTGTCCTATGGGGTTTTGGGTAGTCATGTTCAAGTGTTTGCCTTTCCAAATTCCAATTAATGTTGCCCCCAAGTAATCTTTATACTTCCCACTCTCACAATCTGTCCTGCCCTACAGCCTTCACTTCTCAGTTCTCCCTCCTCATGGTTTGGATCCCTCATGTTTGTGCTTTCACGTCTCTGTGGCTCCCAGCTCACAAAGCCGCAAGCCTAGATGTTGTCTTCTCACTTCCAAACACTTCACTCTCAATTTTGAGACAGTGTTGCATGCCTACTGGGGGCATTAAGAGGTACAAATGCCTTTGCTGCTACTTCTTGTAATCAGTATTCCAAGAATCTGATTTCACTTGAAAATGTGTTAATTTCTATAAAATTTGGTCATGACATGCACACCTAGTCGCACAATTATGTCTATGAAAAAAAAAAAAGAAAATCAAATAATTGCTAAGTATCATTTTTTAAATGCAGAAATTGAAGCTTCCTTACAAAGAACATTGTATACTTTTACAGCATATTTCTGAATGAAGTTTAGCATCTCAGCTCAAACTACTAGTAACATTCCTGCAACTTACATTTCAAGTTTTGACTCTGGGAGGACAATTCTGCAGAGTTGCAACATTCATACGTTTATTTGCCCATCAAATCTAATGCTAAACACGGAAGCTAATATTTTCATACTTTACATACTGCAATTACAAGTTTATTTCTATAAAATATAGTTCAGTTGCTAGAGATGTCTCATAAACCCTGTTTTTTTTCCTGTAATTTCAATTCCAGACCCTATAATGAGAATCAGGGATTCAAAAAAATTATCACTACTTTAAAACAGTTTCCAGGCAGTGTGATAGAGTTGGATACAGTTAAAGCATCTATGAAAATGACTGAGGAATAGAGACTTTAAATCTGGCATCTAAACCTGATTAAACTCTTCTACAATGCACAGAACTGCAACTATTTCTACTAAAAATTGAATTTGGCCCTGAGTATGGAATAAGCACTTAACAGCTGCTGTGGGATGGCAAACTGAAGGATCACAATTAATGCCCTCTGGCCCACAGAGGATTTAAGGAAAGCAACTCACTGAAGTGACATGGATTTCTCAGATCTTCTGAGCTTATATGGAAGATATAAAGTACAAAGTTTCATTTCTCTGGCTTTCAGTGGAAATCATATGGCTAGTTATTTAATCAACGGTAATTTGATAAACCAGTAAACCAAAATGCATTTCTATCATAGCAGAAAAACCGTAATTATTTTAATGTCATTTACAGCCTAACTAAAGACAAAGGCATATACCCAGTATTGAGTTAACAGAGAAGTCTGGTCATCACTAACCATGTAGTTCTGCCTACACTGCTATTTACCGATTGTGAGAGGAGATGGGATTATAACAGTGAAAGTATGAAGCTCAGCATACTTCCTTCCCCTAATTAGCTTTTTAAAGACTCTGAAAATGTAGTACACCTTCAGGGGAAGAGTATTTGTCTAGCCCCATAGGCACACTGTGGGTTAAAAATTGTACTTCATCACTGGTTTCAGCATGTAACCTCAGCAGCAGCCACAAGCATGCCAGAGGTGATGGCTGCCAGTTATATTCTGGTCAACCAACCTTAAAAATTTGGCAAGAACTGGTGGCATTTGAAGCTGTATTTTTTTATCATCAGTAGGTTAATATGATTTATGTTTATACCATCTTCCTTGGAAGAAAAATAAACCTCTCAGTAAAGAGCCTTTTCTAAAGCGCTCACACTTCAGCATAGAGACATTTGGCTGTCATTAACTGAGTCATATTTATGCAGATGAGGAATTCACCAATAAAACCTATGAGCATGGTTATCTTGTTCCTCCTCTCTGATTTTCAGAATCTAAACAAAACAATATAAATGTTGATTTCTTTTATTGTTATCAGCCCATCATATTTCGCAATAATGTTAAGCTGCTTGCAATTCTCAGAATGTATGCATTCAAACATTATACATTTGAAAATTCAATGTAATTGAAAAGTGCTAATACAATGCATATGTTAAATTAAGACTATTCTGTATATGCATTAATTTTTATTAATTCCATGTTTATCAGGTGTTAGTTAAATCTAGTTTGCTGACTAATTCTGAAATAAATACCTTTCTGTAGTCTTGAGAAATGATCTGCCTTTTGCTGCAACAGCGTAACATGTTTCTAGCAGAACTTATCTAATTATTTCAATTCAAGCAGCTTCCACTGTGGGAGACAATTTGGTTGTGGTCTCAGAGTTCCATCACGACAAGCATCCAAAGAAATCACTTTAATACACACTGTTGTTTCTACAAGGTGTCATTCCCACTGGGACCAGACTGGCAGGCAAGCCTCTATGTTCTATAATTCCATTATTCCCCAGGGAACAATTTTTGCCATGAAAGTTTTATTCCCATTGAATAATTTTAACTTCCCTTAAAGAGAAAGACCTTTTCTTGCTGCATGATAAACAGAATTTTAAAGATTCAGGACTGAAGTTTACCTTATTCCATGCCGTGTCCAATACCTACAGCCTGACTGTTACACACTCCATCCAGACAATGTATCTTGCTGGAGTCTGTTTACTCTCTTCTTCCTTTCTTTTTGTTATGTTTAATCACTCTATGTAGAAAGATTCACCAAGCCTTTCCATCTCCCAAGTTGTCTTTTTACATAATCCTAACTAGTGTGGAAGAAAACAAGTGTGATTTTAGGTAGGACAACTATGGGAGCCCTAGAGATGTGCATTCAATACCCAACACAAGAAATAAGTAAACACGCTTACATACTATTATTAAGTAAAACAGTGAGGATGGAGAGAGATATGTGCATTTCATTCCATTTCTGAAAAGGGAAGCAGTAATTACATCACTACTAAATATTTAGTGAATCCAAAGAAATCTCAAAAATCTTTTATCACACAATGTGGACAGCAATAGTTCTTGCTAATGATGTAAATACACTAAGACTGAAATCCAAAGTACAGACAGGTTTTCCTCTTTGTCTAATTGTTGACAGACAATTATTATATTGTCTAATATGTTGTGTTGTGTATTGTCTAATATGCTTTTCCTATCTGTGCTAAAGCCCACCTTTCAGGTAAAGCTGGTCAATTAACCTTATTTATCAGTGTATAAAGCACTATGAAACTGAAGCACAGCAGTGAAACTACAGTATATACTTTTTATCTGTAGTCGTAGCTTCATAGCATCAATTAGGAATGCGAAATTGGCAGCAATTACTCTTAACATCCCTATCAAGGCAGTATGGGTCAATAATGTGAAACCATTAAGCTGTACAGAAAGTTGGTGTATGCACAGTTCTGAAAAGAACTATCATATCTCCCATTCTTCCAGTCTTTTGAGAGCACTTGTCTTTTTCTCATAGAGGTTATAAACTCCTAGGGCAGGGATTAAGCCATTCTGTATACTGTCTACTGTTGCTGCTCCAGCCAATAATTTATGCATTGAAGACCTTCACAGAATTTGTATTTTAAATTAAAATTATGTTATCAAGTGTTGATGATTAATAAATCTAGAACCCTAGAACCATTTAATTCCTGAACACTCCCCATTCAGTGGTCCTAAAACCACAGCACCAGCTACTCTTGCCTAAAACAGCATTTCATTCTCTATTTCATAACCTTCATCCATGATGATCAGCCAAACCTAACACTTAATACCTAGCTGAACAGAGTATTAACTCGGAGACTTCAAGATCGAGCAATACACTTGACCTTTTGAATTCTGTTCCAATCAATATCTCAGAAATTGACTTTTCTCTTATTCAGTATAACCAAATGGTTTCATTAAACTGAAAGATTATGTGACCTCCCAACAAGGAAAGGCCATCAGAACCTATTCTGTAGCCTGTGTTATATAAAAACCCCAATCAGCAACCAGTGAGTATCTGAGAATATCGAACACATCCGCAGCAGTTATTATACAACAATCACACCACAAGTTGTGCCAGAAGAAACTATGAACAGAATATTAAACTATCGAATTTTGGACATTGTTAATGACATTGATCACACAGCTGGATTTGGACTGCATGAACATACAAATTCAGCCATTACCAGCTCATTGTAGCAAGTATGTCAGAAAGTTTCCTAATCCAAATGCATTCAAGGACTTTGATACACCAAAAAGTTTCTCCCTCTCAGGTGACAACTTCCCCCAATTGCATGTTTAACCTAGAATAAATGGGGTAATGACATTACAGTCACTATTAGCCATAAATGCTTTACTTCTGTAAAGGTGGTGAGGTCCAAAGGATAAAGGTGATGCCAAGGGGATCTAAAAGGGAGAATGTGTTTTATCATAGAATCCTTTAGGTTGGAAAAATACCTATAAGATCATTGAGTCCAACCGTCAACGTTGCACTGCCCAGCCCACCACTAAACCATGTCCCTAAGCACCGTATCTACACATTTTTTGAATACCTCCAGCAGCGGTGACTCCACCAGCTACAACATGCTGTCATCTCAAATCCTTCTGCCTTCACAGTATCTAGACTTACGTTCTTCTACCCTAATCCCACAATGACCATGACCCTGCACTCACATTTACACTAGCCACCCTCCTTCGATCCCTCATTCAGCCGTTTGAGTCCACCACATGCCTGTTCTTTTAACTCAGTTAAGCAAATTAAGTTTTGCAGTGTGTGGTTGTTTTGATGCAGGCATGAGGAAGAAGGGGAATAAAAGAGTAACTTCAAAGAACTCTGCCTAAGCCAGCAATTATTAAAACAAGTCTTTCCTGACAAGAGCATAGGGACAAGCAAATGTTTTGCAATTGAATTGAGCACAGCAACATTTCATGGTAATTTCCCCCAGTATTTATCCAAGCTCAATAGCAAATACATCTACTTTACATCTACTTGTTTGTCTCCACAAAAATTAGAGAAAAAAAAAAAAGCAATTTGCAAGATTTTTTTAATCTTGTATTTCTTCAAATAAATTAGGTTTAGAAAATCTGAGTTAGGGTTAGCCTGGTGGAAAAACAGCATATCATAGAATCATAGAATAGACACGGTTGGAAAGAATCTTAAGATCATCCAGTTCCAACCCCCCTGCCATGGAAAAACAATAAACAGAAATTTTAGAAGTGCAGTTTAACAAATGCTTAATCCCAATGAATCATCAGTAAAAGGAGGAAAAAACCTAACAAAACAAAATTTATTGAATGGCAACACTGTAATGGTGGGAGTTTTATCTGACAGAGAAGAAATAAAGGGAAGGAATATTAACCATTCTACGCCTTAAATCAAAGCTGGGGTTTTTTTGGGGGAATGAGTTTTCTTTTTTGGTTTTGGCTTGGTTTGTATTCTTGTTTGTTTTGATTTTTTTTTTTTTTTTTGATTATTCATTCAAAATATGTTTTCCTGATTATAAGGCTCTGGAAGATCCTAGGCATAAACCAGACATATAATAATATATACTACTTATTTTAACCTGCTATTGCCGTTTTAAATTAAGTTATAGGAATGACACAAAAATTATTCGGCCATAGACACTTAGATTTAATTTGAAAATAATATAGTGCTGGTAAAACTTTTTTGAAAATAATATAATACTAGCAAACCTTTTTTGCTCCATCCCTGGCAGTGTTCAAGGCCAGGTTGGATGGAGTCGTGGGTGATATGGTTTAGTGCAAGGTGTCCCTGCCCATGGCAGTGGGGTTGGAGCTAGATGATCTTAAGGTCCTTTCCAACCCTAACTGTTCTATGATTCCATGATTCTATGACTGGATTGGGGAAATACTAAATTTTTTTGCTCTATCCACACTCTGTCAGTACTGTTTAAATCAACCCCAAAACGGAAAGCTCCAATCTTTCCCTAACTCCATCCATTTCCATACAGCTTCAGTAAATAATGAAACATCCATAAATTATTAAATGCCTCCTCAGTAAGACCAGTGATTTTCCTTGCCCCAACTCTTCCAAGACTTTGCTTTCTGAGCACATTTCTTAACACAATAATATATAATTTTAATCCTCAGAACAATCCCACATTTGGCATATCCATTCTGGGCCCAGGCATGACAGCCTGACATATTCCCAACCTCAACCTTTATTGAAAATAACTGTGGAGTCCTTATGCTTCCATAGAATCAGTCAAACAATGGCTGCAGATGCCTTTATCTGGACAAAAGACAAGCATATGTCAGTGCCACACAAAAAACCCCAATACATGCAAAACTGGTCAGAAATTAGACCACATAGTTAAAGTGGCAATGGTTGTTGCTTTGTGGAGGTTTGTGTATGTGCAGTAGGGAAAAGCAGGGAGAAACGTTACAGAAACAGACACAAAGTAACTTAAACTATTTAATCTCATCAGATCCTGGGACTGTAGAACCCAGAAAAAAGCTAAGAGAGTATGTTTTTTTGGGATGTGGCCCAGCTGAAAAAGAATTGAAACAGTACTGATAAGGCCTAACTAAACAGCTATTTAATTCTTGCTGTGTACCAGGAAACTGGAGTTAACAAAGAAGGTAATCTTTGCCTCCAACATTTAGCCTTCCTCCTAAGCAAAGCTATTGGCAGAACTGTAACATTTGTCTACCTCTCACACCAAAAGGGATACCAATACAGACATAATCCCAAACACACAACTAACTCTAATATTTTAAACACATTTAATAAAATTTCTATTTCTCTACATTCATATATGTTTAATTTAAATGAAGCATTTCTAAATTATCAGCCTAAAGTACTTCAAATAAGCTGAAGCAATTTTGTACTCTTTTTGAAAATCACCTCATGAAATAAACCCTGAAACCTTGATTTTCAACACAATTTGTGATTTAAAACCCCACAAACCTTGAAAACTGGTAAACAGTAGGAGTAAATTTCCCTGCCAATGTGTAATATACACAACACAAAATCTGATGTCAATTTACTAAAACAGCAGGTGCTAGAAAAAAAAAAAAGTTAAAACCTAAATTCTATATGAAACACAATACCATCTAAGCAGTCCAAAAGCACGTAAAGTGGGTCACAGCTGGTGCTTCCCTGGGTGAATATATCAAAATAAAACAGCCAGATAGGGAAGAAGACATAAAGAAAATTCAGTGACTCGCTCTTTGCTTCAGTCACTAAAGAAAGCACTTAAGAACTGCTGCATAACTATTGTCTTCAAACATGGAAAGTCTGAAGTAGAAGGAGTTAAAAATCCAAACATTTCCAAGGCTAAAACTGTAAGGACTAAAACCACAGGATCATAGTGATTTACTAACTATGTTGCCCTTACTTACAATAAAGATCTTCAAGACTTTAAACAGGAGAGGTTTCAGGATTTTGAGGCGGGGAGAGCTACATTTTAGGTCTAGAGAGCTATTCCCAGCATAAAGGAGGTAACAGTAAGGTAGGCTGACATACAACAGTGACCATTTGGACAGCAATATAAGATACTGTCTTACAGAGAGAACACTGGAAACATACCTTCACTTTATGAGATGGAAACCTGCATGGTCAACAGTCATCTATAAAATCAGGGCAGTTTCTTTGTTTTTAATGGATGAAATGGCACTAGTGAAGCTCCTCATGGTTAGAAAAGGTTTGAATCAATGAATAAAATTGACACCTTTTTATCTAGCTGCTGTATCTACTTGCTGAGCTTCAAGCATATTTTAATTTCCACTTTCATCTCTTGAACAGGAAATGGATCCCAAAGAGACTGCAAGAATGCCTAAGAACAACTTTTTTAGCAATCTGGAATTCATGGTAATACCTTTTTTTTTTTTTTCTTTTAATCTGACCTGTTAAACTCAACAGGTTATAAATTACTCATTAAAAATAGAAATTTACTTAACAACCTCTTCTGAATTTCTTATTAAGTATCCCATCAAACTGGCAAGAATAATTATACACCATAGATAGAGATAAAGCTCTTAAATAGGGCAGTAAATATAATGCTTTGCTTTCTTTATGTAATAATCCCTATTTGGCTCACCCGAAATAAAAGGTCTGAGTCACAGGAAATGCAATACAGAGGAAAGTGCACTGAATTTTCATCAATGTTATATAATCTTCAAAGACTCTCCATCTTAAATTTTTCAACCAACATGCATGTTTCTACAATAACTTGAGGTCCTTTCCAGCTGTGTGCATAGGAGCTCTGCACTTTAGAACAGCTAAGGAAGAGAAGTGAAATTCACTTGAAACACAAAACTTTGTCTATACCCTGTTTCAATCAAATGCTGTGAGCACAGATTGACTATCTTGATAGATCATAGAATCATAGAGGTTGGAAAAAGACCTTTAAGATCAAGTCCAACCATTAACCTACCACTGCCCAGTCCACCACTAAACCATGTCCCTAAGCACCATATCTACATGTCTTTTGAATAACTCCAGCAACAGTGACTCCACCACTTCCCTGTGCAGCCTGTCCCAATGCTTGACAACTCTTTCAGTGAAGAAATTCTTCCTACTATCCAATCTAAACCTCCCCTGGTGCAGCCTGAGGCTGTTTCCTCTTGTCCTATCGCTTCTTACTTGGAAAAACAGACTGATATTCACCTCACTACAACCTCCTTCCAGGTGGTTGTAGAGAGCAATAAGGTCTCCCCTCAGCCTCCTGTCCTCCAGGCTGAACAACACCAGTTCCCTCAGCCTCTCCTCATAGGATTTTAGACCCTTGACCAGGTTTGTTGCCCTTTTTTGGACATGCTCCAGCAACTCAATGTTTGGGGTTTTTTTAAATTTAGGGGCCCTACACTGAACACAGTGTCCCAGGTGGGGCTTCACCAGTGCCCAGTACAGGGAGACACTGACCTCCCTAGTCCTGCTGGCCACAGGATATCTGATGCAAGCCAGGATGCTGTTGGCTTCCTTGGCCACCTGAGTACGCTGCTGGCTCATATTCAGCTGGCTGTTGACCAGCACCACTAGGTCCTTTTCTGCTGGGCAGCTTTTCAGCCATTTCAAGCCTGTAGCATTGCATGGATGATAGTGATCCAACCACGGGACCCAGCAATGAGCCTTGCTGAATCTCACACAACTGGCCTTGACTCATCCATCCATGCAGCCTGTTCAGATCTCTCTGCAGAACCTTCTTACCCTCGAGCACATCAAGGCTTTACTAACGTCTAGATAGACAAAATCCACAGCCTTTCCCTCATCCACTTATCAGGTCACCTTGTCATAGAAGGTGATCAGGTTGGTCAAGTAGGACCTGCCTTTCATCAACCCATGCTCACTGGGTGTGATGACCGGTTGTCCTGTACATGCTGCATGGTGGCTGTCAAGGTGATCTGCTCCCTAGCCTTCACCAGCACTAAGGTCAGGCTGACAGGCCTATAGCTTCCCAGATCCTCCTTCTGGCCTGTCTTGTAGATGGCCATCATATTTGCAAACCTCCAGTCAACTGGGACCTTCCTGGTTAGCTAAGACTGCCGATAAATGGTTGAAAGTGGCCCACTGAGCACTTCCGCCAGTTCCCTCAGCCCCTTAGACTTATGTCAGAAGCATTCATTATTGTGATTAAATGGGAATGTCAAGTATCTTGATAAAAGAATTATCGCATTTCCCTTGTATTATTTTTCAGAGCAATAACATTTTTCAAAAGTCTCCAGAAATATCAAAACAAGAATATTGTCTGCTATAGCAAAATTCCTATATATAAATCTCATATGAATATTTATTTATTTGTGCATTAGAAAGTGATTCAAATTATATTTATATCTTGATTAAAGGCGGTTGTGGGGAGAAGGAAAACAAATCAAATCATGCAAGAATGCCACTGTCACCAGGCTGTAATAAACCTGTAAGCTTACAAATTGGCACCAGTACACTTGGATACACACACAGACTCCCAGACACTACTCACTTCAGTGTAACACGGATGAATCTGCATGACTTAAACTGACCTTTAATTGTAGATCTAAGAAGGAGCTGAGAACAGTGAAACATGACATCCTATATTCCCCTACTACTTAGCAGAAATGAGCCTTGCAAACAAGAATTTTAGCCAGTACCTGAGGGACTTTTCACAAGGTGGTGAGAATCTGATTATCTCAGCCTCTTTCCCTGTGGAATACTAATTCTGAATAACTGGACACGAAAGCTCTCCTTTAGAATGTCAAATAAGTTATCTGCTTCAGTTTAAAGTTAATTAAGATGTAAAATGAAGACACAATGCTACAGCATAACTCCCTAACCCTAAATGAAGACATTCAATAGTATGAGGAATAGCTACTCATAATAGAGGAACAATCTTCATGCCAGTATGTTTAGACTAAATGGAATATACTTCCTGTGGTAACCAGAGCCAAGCAAATTTAACTCTATGCTGTTTACACTGTTCTTGACTTACGAAGGCAGTCTCCATTTAATAGACAAATTCAGACAAATTGTTCTTCACATGAAATAATTCCCTTTCCTGGGGAAGGAAAGACAATGGAAGGCCAGTTCAGCTGACTAGTGAATGCCAAAACCTATTTCATTACATAAGAGTAAAGACAAAACTCAGGAGAGACAGCAGGACTTTTTAGTGTGTTCTTATTTATTCATTTTGTTTCAAATGCAGCAGCAACTCCTTTAGATTATTTACTACAGATTCACTCCAAGACAACAGAATATTTCCATTTTGGATTTTATCAATTTTCTAAAACCATTGACTACAGCACACACAAGTAAATCTAACACATACTCAACTGGTCCTGTAAGACTAATTACAGCTTATCTTAAAAAGGCATAAAAGAAATTTTAGTACAAAACATGATGGCTGAATCAACTTGAATATCAGGAGTGAAACTATCCAAACAGTGACTCTATGCAAAATATTTACTTTTGACCCTTGTTCTAATCATGTAGAGTACAAATTAGAGACAAATAGAGACACAGTCATTAATTCCACAGGGAACAGAAATCAGCAAAACATACTCCCAGGAACTGTTATGTTAAATCACGAAACTTATCATTAAGTTCCTAATAATGGCCTCTGACAGACATATCTAAAATATGTGCTGGAGGATACTGTTGTCCTGACATACACATTCGTACCTGACTCACTGATATGCCTATTCACTAGCACTCCTGAGAAGTGTTTAAACAGTATATCACTTCATATAATGATGAGTAAAACTCTCCATAATTTTTAAATTCTTTTTTGTTTGAGAACATGAGAAACTCCCTAATGATTTCATAAACGGTTTTATATGTGGTTCCTACCTTTCCTGAATGGTAACAATGGAAAGAATGTGAACTGAAACAAAGCAGATTCCTTTTCTGTTGCTGACTGGTTTTGCATTAAACTGTGGTGAGTAAAATAAGCCACTACTGACACATGGTACCTTACGCCATCATCTGACAGGGAAGTAGCATACAGTACCAAGCAAACCGTCCAGAAAGCAAAAGACAAATACTAGTGAAGGGCAGAAGAAGATGCAAACTTGTAAAGCACTGAAAGCTTTATTTTAAAATATATTCTAGGCACAGTGGGACATATAGGACTTCATATATTTTTACTGCAAGTGGCCTTAAGTAAAAAATGCCAGGTAAGTGGCAATGTAAGCAAAGAATACAAACACTTTGAAGTAGGACATAAAACAGCCATCAAGTACTTCCAGTAGTTGTGAAAAGAAGAGCAACAGAAGAAAGGTCACTGGCATATGTATTAAATTATATGCAGAACATTTAAGAGGCTAATTTTGCCAGACTTAAAAGGGTCAGCAACTCCTCCCTTAATCTTTGGATGCAACTTGTTGTATTAGTTCATGATACGATATTTTAATTATGTTAATTAAATATTTAAAATTAAATGAAATTATTAATTATATTAAATATTAAATATTTTAAAACAGAGAGAAAAACATACACCAATGGAGAATCCTCTCTCACCGTGAAATTGAGCAAATGAACTACATGCATTACGTGATAATTAATACTGCCATCAGTTAAGACATTTGACTGTAAAAAGCTGTGCTGCAATGAGTAAGAACTCTCTTTCTTGGTGTCCCTGATCTAATTTACAACAACTTTTTCTAAGCAGAAAATCCAAGCTAGAAGTTTATCAGTACTGCGCTAATTCCCACTATGTCAGTCATGGGCAATGACAGAAGCAGGCTTCCAGTTCTCACTAAAGGTACAATAACTGTTACAAGCAGATTGGACTTTGTATGCAGATACAAATAACCAGAGTAGTAACTGTTACCAGAAACCTCTTCTAAATTTGGCTTTAGATAAAACTTTTTTTTAATCAAAATAAAGGAGCTTTGCAAAATCAACTCTTGCAGTTAAACTGTCACAGAGTCTGGCATATTCACTCCTATGTTCCTCTTGTGATTCTGTGTGTAAGGAAGGGTGGACTGTTAAATCCTGGTATGTATGTGGACATATGAATTATCAACTTCTTTAAAATGTTAATCTTTTGATCAGCAAGTATCTGATACAAAATACCATGTTATTTATGTAAGGAGGAAATATATTCAAGGACACTTAGAACTTTCGGAGCTTCTCTCATACAGTGGTATTCTGATACAACACCGAGACTTTTGTCCATATACAAATATCCGTATTCTAACAGCATATCTCTACTTGACTAATTCACACAGAGAAGAACACTGAAATTGCTGTATCAGATAAGAGAACTAGGTCTCTTCCAGCTTTCTGTCTCACAGTGGGAAGTACTAAGTATTTTTCTGTCTCACAGTGGCAAGCATTAAGTATTTTAAAGGAAAATGCAAAGATCTTCATAAGAAACAGCTCTTATTCAGTAACATGGCCATACAGTCCTTTTTTTCCCCCTAAAAACCATTAGTTACTTTCTGGCTTTTACATTGAAACATGAGACTTTTATGTCTTTTAGCTTTTACTATGTGAATTTTTTATGCAGGCAAACAACACCAAGGCACATCACCTTAGAAAGAATTGCACAGAAATTGCATTGTGGGGTTCAATTATCACAGTGTACGATACTGTAGAGGTGAAATTATGCATACAGATTAAAAAAAAGTTTTTTTAAAAAATCAGAGGTATATTTGGCTTCCCCTGAAAAGTTCTTTGCTACTTTTTCTAGGAATTTCAAAGATAACAACATTTTGACATCACTCTATTCATGGTTGTTCTGTGTATTAGATTTTTACATAGTTATCTTAAGATTAGGGTCCCTTTTAATAAAGCACATTCCTTTCCTACAAGCTTACAGTCTTGCAAAGGAACATGGGAAACTGCTCAACATACAGCACTAGAAATCCCCACAAGAAGTATTTTTGTTGTGTTAATTATACAGGTACATATTAATGCTCTGGATTTCAATCAGTCAATTTGTCCAAATGACAAGTAAGCGATGACACAAACATATGCTGTGAGATCAAATCAGCAAGTCATATGACTTACATGTTTTCTCTATTAGAAAATTTTTCTGTCATATATTTATGACAAAAGAGGTGGCTTGTAAGAACAAGTGGATGGGGATGTGGCTGCTTTCTGTGTCTGAGGCAAAATGTTTGGTTTTGAAACAGTTCATATTTACAAGTCCTTACTGTTTTCTCCCAATTCCTGTTGCCATTTAGAGACACAGAAATGAAACTGCTGACTCCCTCAGGTTCAGCATTTCCATGTCTCCACTATGTGGGCTGACCAGAGCCTCTACTTGGTTATCAATTGGCAGCATTTCTTGCTTTCTAACCTTTTCTGTATGCAGCTAAGCTATAAGAAAGAAAGGTGGTTTTAAGCTTCTTACCTACTTAAGAGAGAGAGAATACTGGATAGAAGGATTTACAAAATTAAAAACAAAAAATTAAAAAAAAAAACCCACCAAACCCCCAAAAAAACCCTCTTGTTGCAAGAAAGAGAGGAAAGAGTGAAAACTTCAATTCTTTTCATGTCAGTTTCCTCTCTTCCTCCCTGTGCCTGCAGCACTCTTCAACATTTTAGTCAATCAGAAATTAACATTTTGCAGACATTTATTGTTTTACACTGTGATGCAGCAGGCAAATGTCATGTATAAGATCTGAGTCCCTCTGAGTTGGTTTTGTCATTTGTTTGCTGTCCTGTCCACTGGATAAAAGACACTTAGTTTTAATAAACAGTAGTGCATACTCTCACAGAAACAAAAACAGATCTGCAGTAACCAAGATTTTTGTTCTGAAATTACTTATATTGGAGTCTCTTGCATTTCTGCAAAACATTTAAATATGCTGGGGTTTGGGTGCCTGTTTATTTCTTTATTTAATCACATTTAATTTAGGACAATTTTCTTTGGTAGGCATGGCCTGACAAGGTGAGCTAATACGTCATTTAAATCACATATGTTTTTTTCAGAGCTTTGTTTGCCAGACACATCAATGGGAAAAGAATAAGAAGGATGTCAAATACAGAATGGAATAGCCAAAATGGACCTGCAACAATACAAATTTTGTTTTGGGTTTTTTTTGAACCAGAAAGTTGTAGTCCGTCATTACTGGGCATGGACGAATGACCTCTCTGATGAAGTAGAAGCAGATTACAGTCTGGATAACTAACCAAGACTATCAGTATAATTAAGATTCTAAACTTTCTCAGGCGCAGCAGCTACTAAAGCTGGAATATCTAAAAACTGCTGTAGCTTGCCTTAATTGAAAAAGACTTCATCGAATTATTAAAAGCTGAAAAAAAACCCTGAACCTTTTGATGAAAAAGAGAAAAAACATGTATTTTTTGCAGGCAAATGCCAGAAAACAGAATTAGGCTGAAGCCAGGGAAGGAAGTGACTAAACACGCAACTGTAACCATTTGGAATAAATCATTTTTATGCTAGTCACAGTGTGAATGAACATAATTATATGCTTCTTAACTTTGTTCATGTTTTTCTCTTTCAGTTGCAAATCTGCTCAACTGTCATGTTTAGTTTTCTCTTCAAAATGTTACTAATGCTGTATAATAACACATCACTCCGCCTGTCTTTGGTTTTGAAATCACAGTCTCAGAATACCACACTTGAGTCCAAGCGTGAGTCCTAATAGAGGCAAGTTAGAATGTGTTTTTCCCTGTGGAGCTGTTCGTGCATAAGCAAAAGGAAGTAGAAAATGGGAATTATTTAAGAATATTTCAACAGGTCAAATGAAATCAAACTATACTGCATTCTTTACTTGCTTACACCTGTATTACTGTTTGCACTGAAGAGCAGTAAGACTAGGGAGTACAAGGACAATTGTCTTACCTACTAATGTAAGTCTGATCCTAAGAAATGCTGTGTATATATATGTTTTATTTCAACTAGCTGAAAAATGTTAGCCACCCGTCACAAATTTTATATGCAAAATTACAGGCAGTATTCAGTAGATTTCAAAATAGTTTTCAAAATGGTACTCTTGTAACATAAAAAAAAGGTCCTGCAGTGAACAGAAGTTGACAAGCTTTATTAATCAAAGATTTAAGATAATTTTGCCTTTAAAAAAAAAAGCCTGTTTTCCTGTATTTCACAATGATATTGTCCTCATATGGAACTTGCTATTTCATCATTCTAGATCAAAAAAAGTGCATCAAAATAAATTATACCAATAGCAAGCAATAACAGCAACAACAGATACGGAATAACTTGTGTTGGAAGTCCAAAAAGTAATAGATGGCTTAAGATGGAAAAGACACATGTTTGAAAGTAACCAGTGTCAGACAAAAAGTGAAGCAAGTCATCTATTAGGCTGATCAACTTATACGATAATTAAATGTCACTATCCCTTCTCTCATAAGTGGAGATACTAAGACCAAAAGAAAATTAGAGTAAAAGCTGAAACGTGGAAAGCAAGTTATAAGATTTTTAATGTCTTTTGATATGATGTGGATGTCATGACTTCTCTGTAATGAAAGTTCTTGCCAGTTGCATCCCTCCAGCAGTCAAAGAGCCACAGCAGACAATAGATATTCCCATGCTGACCTGAACTCTACAGCTTTAGCATATAGTGAGATACCAAGGCAGTTTAACTTGGAAAACCAAGGAGCAATTAATGAAATGCATAATAGGGAATGTCTGAAATTCCTAAGAACATGTGTGAACATGCACTGTACAGCTGAGCAACTGACAAATATTCGTTCCTCCAATACATGTATACGTATTTGCTCCTCAGTATACATAGGGTAGCAGATAACAAGGAGAAGCTTTAGGGAAAGGCATGAAGGCAGAGAGAACAGCTGAGGAGGAAAGGCTAGCCCTGAAGTTTTTAACTACACATCAACATTGAAGATTGCAAAGGTCTAGGATTTGGTGGAAAATAAAACACTGTCAAAATGGCCATATTACTGACAATACTACCACTTCATTAGTTCTCAGTCAAATGTTCCTGTTCTTACCAGTAAGACAGGACATGCTCAGAACATCCTCCTTTCCCTCTGGCCAGAACAGACACTGTCAGGATCATTTGTTCTTCCCCCAATAAAGTGTCTTTCTGTCAGAAAACATGTATTTATACAAATCTTCTATTGAAAAATACCCTTTTAAAGGAAAACCTCACTGGAGGATGCCTCCAGTTTTCCAATTCATTCTTCAAAGAAGAAAATGTGGGTTTGTGCATGCATATGCTCCACCAACCCAGAGTTAAATTGCTTATAACACTAGTTCTAGGTAGACTATCAGATAGAGCCAAATATTCAATATCCTGAACAATCCCACGGTTTTCTCCTCAGTCTTACTGAGAGATCAAAGACCTACACTCCTCCGTTTTGCTGCTCATCAACCTGACCATCACTGGAAAGTAATTTACTCTTCAGCCGATGAGAGACTGGAGCAGCCTGTGATATCAAATGGAGCCTCAAGGGCCACATAGGTGCATATTCTGAAACCAGCTGCTCCCCATCTCCTCTGATTCTTTACATGGCAGCACAGGGCTGCTCCAGGGATGTCACATTGCTGGGACCAGGCTGCAACTCTGAATTCAGTTACACAATACCTCCAGCCTGATGTTGCAGCCATTAAATAGTTCTCCATGAAAAAAACTTTTCTAGAAGTCCACGTTAATCTGGTGCCCCAGGGGGTTAAATTCATTACCTTTGCCATCTATCATATATGCCACTGATGCATATGCAGAATTATTACAGCAAGGTAGAAGTCAGATACCTCTAGGAGAACAATCATATATTTTATAGACAAGCATACTTTATGATGACATCTAAGGGTTTCTGAATAGCTTAGGCTACATAAACACTGTATAAGCTGCCTGGACAGTAAGACAGTAGGCACGCTTCCAGCAATGGCATCCTGGCCCATAAAAGAGTGGGAAGCATCCACAACAATCCTGGGTTTATTCTAACCTAATCTCCACAGAGATTATAGGCAGATCACAAGCAGAGGCCAATAAGACTGCATTTCATTTTGCACCTACACACCTCCAGGGCACTTACGGCATCATTCATGCTCTGCAGGTTGAAGCTAGCACTATGTGTAAGACATAAGTAATTTAGTTTACTTCAGTGATGATCATTTGCTTTCTGCTGCTTCTACTCATATTCACCTTTCACCAACATGCTGGAGGACAAGCCCAAATGAATCAACACTAAATCCCCTGAAACATAAGTGGCACCTATCAATTTCAGTGAGTAAGTAAAATAATAGCTTTGCATCCCATGCAATCATGTCTCCAGAGGGTGAGAGTGAAGCACAGGCTGTTTGCCTTCAAACAGCTTCAAAATAATAGGACAGAGTCAACCAGGGAACAGCTGAGTGCCCAATGCCTCATTAAGGATACAGGAGTTATGATAGGATTCAAAAGACGTAGCCACTGGATGCCATGAACAAAGGTTGTAGGCTTATATGCAATATTATCTACCCTGGGACAGCTTAAAGACCGCTGTGACCTAACCGCAATGTACAGATTTAAACAAAACTGTACATCTGGAAAAGCTTCTTTATTTAACAGTGTGTAACTGTGCATGAGGAAAGCGATAGCCTATGCTGCCCTGTGAAGAAGCACAGCACTGAGGAAATCTTTCGGGTATACAGAAACTGACAGATGTGTCCCTGATGTGCTCTACAAGCAATCGGATGTTAAGGAGTTTACTGACTCTGAAAAAGGGGGCACGGCTCCTGTTCAGCTTCAGATGTCCCTTCAGCTTATCACAGAATTCGTAAGATGGGATCCTTTTAGAGGCCAGGGGAAGCCTTGCAAAGCTAACTGCTCCTAGCAGGAGAGCAAGGGGATATTTTCACTTATCCATCTACCGCTTTACCACCATGGTCCTTTAGGTCAGTACAGACAAACTGCTGGGATAAGACCCTCCCTACTCTTAGTCCTCTTTCCCCGTTTCTTCAGAGCATTTTCTGTTGCCTCAATTTCCCTTGCCTGCATGTTCCTTGAACATGGCATTCTCACACTTCCCTTCCCTTATATCTGCCTTTAGCAAATCCTGCATCCTGAGTTTCCTCTCTGTCTTCCCACGCTCTGATATTTACACTGGGACTTACACTCCCCCAGCTCTAATCTGATCCTCATGGAACAGCATGTTCATTTAATGGCTCAAAAATTGCAAACACATTTTATTAGACTTATCTACTCTTAATGATACAGTAGCACACTACAGTACCATTTAGAACAAACTACTATTGCTAACCCAGCTGACTCCTAGTTTCTTTATAGTGAAATAAAGTCAAGGGAAAGACATATGTTGTCACTTCATAAACCAAAAAGAACACAGTGCAGCACTTGTTAACTATGGTTCTCCAAAGGATCATGCAATTACACACATAAAGGCACTCCTAGACCCAGGAGCTCTGCCTGTGAACAGAAAAATGCTGTATCCAGAAGTCAAAATTCTGAAGTTTGTGCGCTAAGAACATAATGCAGTGTGGCTAGAAAGGATCATACTGCTTTTCTGAATGGATTTCTTATGGGAGTAACAGAAATGGATTTTTTTTTTTTGTAACTATGTCATTGAACAAGAACTGCATTTTAAAGAGTAAGCATGAAACGTCCTGAGGAAAGCTGATGAGAAGCAAGCGACAGAACAAGGGAAGGCTTTGAATGTTGATTTACATGAAATCCCACCAGCATCTCATAACTGCTGGTTTCTTAGGCTTTGTGAAGTTTGTATCTCTTCCCTACACCCCTCATCCCAATTCTGCTGGAGCCTGATCATTCTGTCACTCCCCTTTTTCAAACGTACTTAGCAAACAGATGTACGTGGTCATTAGAGGTGCTTTCTCATAACCCTGAAAACTGCAAGATTTGCTGTTTCCCCTTTCTTCTTCAAAATATTTAAATTCCAAACTAGCTCTGTGGAGGAACAGGCTTTCCCAGTGTATGTCATCTTTTGATTCACTTTCTACTATTCCAGCTGCAGTTCATGTTAAGCTTTCCATAGGGAAGTTGCATCTAAGTACAGATACCACAGCCACAATGAATGGAAAAAGAAAATATACTAGAATTTAACTATATAAGCAAAACCAAAATCAATCACGAAATTAAATTAAAGCAAATTACTACAAAATCAGGTAATAGTGAAATCCATCTAGAACAATTTCCAGGCAGAAAACCTATTGAAAGTTTAGTAACGAGGAAAATCTAGGCCATCACTACCTTGGGACAGTGCACCATTTCCAAACAACTTTTGAGTTTTATTTGTCTGTCATTCTAATAAAGAAAACAACATTTTCATCACAGGCTCCACCTAACACATAATTTTTCACCTGCATAAATGTTAAGACATATTTAGATACACATTTCTCAAAGTATTTTCTGATCTATGCCATTTTCCCTCTCTATGAAATCCCCAAAAACCAAGTTGGAATGATCATGGAGGTGTACAACTCAAAACTAATAAGCTTCACAGGTTCTGTGGCATCTCAATTTATGTCTAAGGCTTAAATCCCAAAATATAAAGTGTGTGGAAGAATACATATGAACTCACATGGAGTACAGTTACATTCACACCAAGCCTTCAACAGACTCCTGCATTTCAGGCACTCAGGAATTGTAGTATTACTTCTAATGAAAACTAGCTTATCCGTAAGAGAAGTTAACTACTTTGGCCTCAACTTCTTTATTCGTGGTTACATGAGTTACATGGTAATGTAACGGGGTTGCACAGCTATATAAGGTGGGGTTGATACATGGCAAAGATTAAACAACTTACAAAAGTTATCTAAAATGTAGCTTTAATATAATTTTCTATTTTTCATAGTTTATAATATGGCTGGACTGGTCTGAAATTTTGTATGAAATGTTTCCTACTGGGCACAGCTTTATTTCCACAATTTGAAAAGAATCCATTCAGCTGTACGAGGATACATAAATGAAATTTTCAGAACCTGTTTATCAGACACTGGCACTTTTCCTGCTTGTGTAATTCAAAAGGGATCTCGGTAAAGAAAATTCAATTTGGCAATCCATTAACATAAATTTGATGCTCTCTCTGTTCATCTCTTGATGTCTCACCCCTTTCAGAAAAATGAAAATAACTCATGGTAAAAGAGTGGCTGTTCCCTCTTATTTGTCCAGTATTATATTGGCAATTATTAAAACCCTGGAAGAGCTGCTGAAGCTCTGCTGACTCATGGTGGCAGAGAAGCTACTTGTTAACTCCACATGAAGATGGAGGAGGGAGAGAAAACAAAAGAGGAAAATTCAGAGACTAGACAAAGTTTGGGCAGGAGGCACAGAATGAGCTGGTATACTGAGTAGCACCAACTCTTAAGAAAAAAAATTTGGACGTTATTTGAAGCTTTACATGCTGTGTTTGAACCAGATGAAGATGCAGACCTAGTTTCATGCCATCTAAGTTTAGGAACCTGATTGAGCCATGTCAATAAAGGGTTTACTTCTTACAGGCACCTCTGCAGTCAACAGAGGAAGAGCAGCAGTTCTAAGAGGCAAATTTGCTTACCAAAGGTCTGAATTGTCTTCTGAAACTGTCAGTCCTGCTCCATCAAGTACAGAGAGACCCCAAAGCCTACAAGTGCACCAGGACTGACATGTAACACTGCTGTCAGCAGAACAGATCTTCAGACTATCACAGTTCCCAGTGCAGTCTGCAGTTTGTTGTTGGCTCCTCAACCCTACAGATAGATCTAAGGACCAGAAACAAGCTGTAGTAGAGAATGAGGGATGGTGACAGTGACAGAGATTAATGGAGTTAACCCTTTTGATCTCCACAGATCTGACCCAAAGGGAAGAATTTTCACAGGATGTGCCTTGACACAGGTATGTATTTCTGACTCACATGAAAGATGTTTACAGCTGTTAGCCAGGGGTGACAGTGCTCCTAATTTAGGCACTATGGATAGGTGCATTAATACTAGTGGGATTACTCTAAGCCTGAAGTCATTCACAGACTAAGTAAGTACCAAGCAATGTTGGCATTTTAATGTGTGGAAAATTTCAGGTTTCACCTCATTTTAAGTTCTATGCTCACAGCAGTGAATAGTAGGGGAAAAGTCAAAGCACATTACTCCAAGGGGTAAGGATTCTGCCTCAGAAAGGAAAAGCAGTTCACAGAGCTGTCTGGTGGCATTTGAGGGATTGTAATCTGTACTCCTCTTCTAATGAGCAGCATACTTCTCTTCAGGCTCTAGACTCTTCTTGCACAATAAAGAGCCATGATTTTGTATTTCCCCACCATCATCTCTGATCACGTATTTCTTGGTGAAGGAGGACTGCCAGCATGGTGCATTTGCTGTAATGCCATCTTACCTTTGCTCTACACAGACAAGAGGATGTGTCCTTTCTCTACTACGTGCAGGAAAGAAGGGATGAGTAAGGAAAGAGAAGGTAGCTCTTTATGTGATGGTTAAGGACTGCCCAGAGTCACACGTCTGAAAAAAACCTCTGCATATTGTACCTTCACATAAAATCCTGTACACATCATAAGTTATAGTAAATCCAATTCACCTGATTAAGGTACTACACCAAGCTGCGTAGTCCCTATATTGTCACAGTTACAGAAGGCTGTGTTTGAAGTGTTAGTGCTGTGGAACAAAGTGACAGCAAGTTGGGAAATAAATGAGCACAATACTCTCTTCTAACCTCCTGGCACTGTGCCTTTTAACAGAGAAGAAAAAAGCAAAAAGGCAAAATGTCAGCTTCAAAACATTTTTCATGTTGTAAAATATAGTGTCCCCACAGAAACACTTGATAAGAGACACGCTGAGAGGGCTGATACTTCACTAAAAAACAGTGAGTTATTGCAAAAAGGTCATGTGGACACATCAAATGCAGTAAGGAAAAAAAGAAAAAAAAATCCACAACAACCCTTATGAGTGAAATTTTTTATCTATGTCCTACCAATGTCATGTTAGCCCTTCAGACAAAAGTCTCGGCAGTGCATGCTGGGCTATTAAGTACAAAGATGCAAAACAGCTTTCACAAACAGCAGAAGAGACTAAGAGGATTTGGATCTTTCAGCACACCTCACTAGTTTACATCGATGCTGCCCATTCTGCTTCTATTAGTCACTGTGAACAGTCACTCTTCCCAGCAGAGCTTACTCATTTGCAGGATAAAAGGGATGCATTTCTGCACATGCCCATAATATTCTTCACCACTGGGGGCAGCTTTACATAAGACTGCATCCGCCGAAACCAAAGCAACAGTCGGACGGAGCTTTCAGAATGACAGTATGCAGAAGTGAGCAGAGCTTGTTTGTTGTACGGGCTTATTCAACCTTCTATGCTACAAAGCAGCTTCCTAGCTGGACCGGGTACTAAGTAAGGGAACAGCTGTGCTATGGAATACAGATGTGTGAATTCAGATAGCTAAATGGTGCCTGGAGGAATTTAACATGTTTTCCTATAAAATGGTATTTTAAAAGCCAGGTTCCTAACTAAAGATGCAAAAACGTAATATCCATGAAGATCCTATTACCTAGGAAGAATCTGACATTTTGCTGCGAACGCTGTGTTGGGATTGATTTATTCTTGGAGTATTCTACATGGCTGGCAAAGAATAATGTTCCAAAATCGGTCCATCTCCCAAGGGGTCCAATTTTTCTTCCCGGGTGTCAGCGAGCCCTGACTCACTACAGTGCAGCTGACAGGGGCTGCCATGCTTGTGGCACACTAAGCAAAAACAAAAGACCTAAGGACGACCTTTGAACAACACAAAGGATGGGTATGTTTTTCATGTTATTTTTTTAACGTATAGTTCATAGTCACTGCATAGCCTGTGCTTTAATTACTCCGTAGACTTACCTTGATATGATTTGTTATTGCAGTTAAATTGATTGGGGATTATATCTTTTACCCAGCTGTTTTTCAGTATTTCTATAAAGGTATTCTTTAAAAAAAAAAACTGATTAAAGAAAACAGTGTGAAAAGTAGTTGAGTCAAGCTAGGGATTTTTAAATGATTGTTGAAATAAAAGATTTTAGCATGATTGAAAGAAATGACTGATGTGTGGGGGGATAACTTTTCTAAGTTGTTTTTATTTCCAGGTTTCAATGTAATTAGGCTACTGAGCGGATCAGCTGTAGCTCTGGTAATAGCCCCTACTGTATTACTGACAATGCTTTCTTCTGCTGAACGAGGATGCCCTAAGGGCTGTAGGTGTGAAGGCAAAATGGTATATTGTGAATCTCAGAAATTGCAGGAGATTCCCTCAAGTATATCTGCTGGTTGTTTAGGTTTGTCCCTTCGATATAACATCCTCCAAAAACTAAAATACAATCAATTTAAAGGTCTTAATCAACTCACCTGGCTCTATTTAGACCATAATCACATCAGCAATATTGACGAAAATGCTTTCAGTGGAATACGCAGACTAAAAGAGTTGATCTTGAGTTCCAACAGAATCTCCTATTTTCTTAATAATACCTTCAGACCTGTGTCAAATCTCCGGAATTTGGATCTGTCATACAATCAGCTGCAGTCTCTGGGATCTGAACAGTTCAGGGGCTTAAGGAAGCTGCTGAGTTTACATTTGCGGTCCAATTCCCTAAGAACCATCCCTGTTCGAATATTTCAAGATTGTAGAAACCTTGAACTGCTGGACCTGGGTTATAATCGTATCAGAAGTTTAGCAAGGAATGTCTTTGCAGGCATGATCAGACTGAAAGAGCTGCATCTGGAGCACAATCAATTTTCTAAGCTCAACCTGGCACTTTTTCCAAGGCTGGTCAGCCTTCAAAACCTTTATTTACAGTGGAATAAAATCAGTGTGATAGGACAAACTATGTCCTGGACCTGGAGCTCATTACAAAGACTTGATTTATCTGGCAATGAAATAGAAGCTTTCAGTGGACCTAGTGTTTTTCAGTGTGTGCCCAATTTACAGCGCCTCAACCTGGATTCAAACAAGCTCACATTTATTGGTCAAGAAATTTTGGATTCTTGGATATCTCTCAATGACATCAGTCTTTCTGGGAATATATGGGAATGCAGCAGAAACATTTGCTCCCTGGTAAACTGGCTTAAAAGTTTTAAAGGGCTGAGGGAAAATACAATTATTTGTGCCAGCCCCAAAGAGCTGCAAGGGGTGAATGTTATTGATGCAGTGAAAAACTACAGCATCTGTGGCAAAAGTACTACAGAAAGGTTTGAACTAGCACGAGCTCTCCCAAAGCCAACATTTAAACCAAAACTCACCAGGCCTAAACATGACAGCAAGGCCCCTCTGCCCCCAACTATTGGAGCCACTGAATCCAGCTCTGAACCTGCGCACGACACAGAACATATCTCCTTCCATAAAATCATAGCAGGCAGCGTAGCCCTTTTCTTGTCTGTGCTTGTGATCCTGCTGGTAATCTATGTGTCATGGAAGCGTTACCCAGCCAGTATGAAGCAGCTGCAGCAGCGCTCCCTCATGCGAAGGCACAGGAAAAAGAAAAGACAGTCACTGAAGCAAATGACTCCAAGCACACAGGAATTTTATGTAGATTACAAACCTACAAACACTGAAACCAGTGAGATGCTGCTGAATGGAACAGGACCCTGCACGTATAACAAATCAGGCTCCAGGGAATGTGAGGTATGAACCATTGTGATAAAAGAGCTTTTAAAAGCTGGGAAATAGTGGTGCTTTATTGAACTCTAGGGACTATAAAGGGAACGTTTTTCTCACTTTTCTGGCACAGCTCTTCCATGTCTCTCTTTTGTACATTCATAATACTGGTCATTTTACTCTCATACATAATCAACTCATTGAAATTTAAATACCGCAATCAATGTGAAGTCTGAGCTCTGGTTTAATACAATACCTATTGTACAAACCCTCTCCTGATTTCATTAAAGTCTCTCTTGTTTTTAAATAGAAAACTTCTTTCGTAAGTAATCCACTGCACCTGCAGCAACTGTGCCTCTATGTAGGGAGAAAAATAACAACAGGGAAGGAAGGGTGATCAAGCTCAGTCGTCCGCCTTTCCCACCCCCCCTCCTCCTACTCCTCTTCCTATTTTCCTCCTTCTCCTCT
>JANHGB010013997.1:0-16156 GCA_026283785.1 Coracopsis vasa | reverse complement strand
TGTGGCTGCCCCATCCCTGGCAGTGTTCAAGGCCAGGTTGGACACAGGGGCTTGGAGCAACTTGCTCTAGTGTGAGGTCTCCCTGCCCATGGCAGGGGGGTGGACCTGGGTGAGCTTTAAGCTCCCTTCCAACCCAAACCAGTCTGGGATTCTGTGATTCCCACCTTCCATTTAAGCATTCAAACCGTCCCCATTACCTGGGCTCCTTGCTGTTACATCTCGTAGTGTTCTTCACACACAGTGGGTCTTGCTCAAGCTTCCCATTGCACAAGTTCTGATACACTTGCAGGTAAGGTCTCCTGGGGCCAGTTCTTCATGTGCAGGACGTGAAGGATGAAGATGGCACATCAGAAGGTAGCGCTTTCCATGCTTAGATCTCTTCAGCCCTCTCCAGGTCAGTTCTGGCTGGGGAAGATAAGCAGTTTCTCAGTCTTTACTCAACAACTCCCAGTGTGCTTGTACCTGTAGATGGCCCACCACAGAATCTGGAAGCTGGGGTTGCCACAGGACCATTACACCTTTACCAAGGAGCACAGGGAGCTAGCAGCAAGCACATGGGGATCATCCACAGGGAAAAGATGGTGCACAGAAGACAAGGAGGCAGCAGAAGCAGGGCAGTAAGGTGCAGGAAAGCCGTGCTGGATGGAGAACAGATCAGGAGAGCAGCTTTCAAAAGCAAGCAGAGCGTAAAAGGTGTAAATGCTCTAAGGTTGGGATGGGGAGTGCAACAACAGGCACGTGTTGTAGTAGAGAAAAGAAAACCATTCATGGTATATCTATCCTGAGCTAGATGGGAAAATGGGAAAGATGAGAAAGAGTAAAGGGGGGAGAGAGGCAGAGTTTCACACAGGATGGAAACCATTCTAGCATAACTTTTTCTTCCTTTCATTAAATGTTCAGCCTGTTTGACTCTACAGAACAGATCTATTAATACACTTCAGGAATGTAGTACAAGGAGTAGTCTAGAGTTACCTTTGCAGCAAGTACAACACTGCTTATCAATCACCTTCACTTTGTCATTAGCTATAAACAGAAACAGTTCAGTTTATTCCTCGAGAACCTCCCTTATTCCAGACTCTTAAAATACTCTCCTAGGACTGAATCAATTTGGTAAAACAGCTTTATTTTTGGCTCCCTTTCTGCGGCATCCACATCCCAGATCTGTGTTCAGATACATGGCAATTATGTTCTAACTAGAAATGCCACAATATTTTACTGTCTTCATCACTACATAAATATGTAGATTTATGTGCATGGCTCATAAGTAGTAAATATTACCATTATCTGTCACCATAAGACAGTAAAAGCCTGGCTCACGAAGTGCTGATGCCTTTCTCCTCTTACACTATACAATGAGGGGGCAAAAACCAGAAGTGTTTCTTTGAGAAGGTGGTTAACATCTCAAAGTAAAAGAGAGCCTTTGCCTCAAGAAACTAAAGGTACAAATGTCAGCCCAGCTCCACTGGGTAAAAGCAAACACCATTTTGATCATGATTAACAAGGAAGTACCACATTATGGCAAGACAAGCTAAAGGCAGGGGGGACGTAAGTCCCCAAAACCGCATGTGGAACAATCAGCATCCCAGAGACCATCATCATTAATCCATGATTACAAATGTGTTTGCCTGCCTCATTGAAGGAGAAAACACATTAAGAATAACTGTATTTAAGCAACACATTCAGCAGTAGCCCATGAAGCTGATGTAACCCACTACTTCGGCCGCATGTGGCAAACCATCTCATAAGATGCTGTTGTCAAGTGATGTGATTATTATGTTAATTTACATTATGGCTCTGTATAATATTCAATAGTTTAGTAATTATAGTGTCTAGAGACTGAAGAGGTTCATATGGGCACTTAGGTCAATGAACATCACAGTGTGTATTAACTCAAGTCCTAGAGCTACTCAGTATTTCCACACATATCTGAAACAATTATATCAGCATAAAGTGTTTAAAGTTGCGATTTCATTACGGTTTAGATGATATTTGACTTGTATTGAAGCAGGTAGTGGTGTGTTCTCCCTCCTCCCAGGAGTATGCTCTATCTACTCTGGCATTTCTCTAGCCCTTCAGTGGTGCTGTCCATTAAAGAGCAAAAGCTGATACTAAAAGGGGAAAAGGGAGAAGTACTTTTTGGGAGGGAGGCTGCCAGTTTAGCAAGTCGAATTATGAAGGTGAAGGGCAAGAACAAGACAGGCAGAAGATCAACTCAGCCAAGAATGGGAGGAGCAGGACTAACCCCTTCAACTGTGGAAGCACCCCCTGAACAATTCCTGGCTACATCTTGCAGTGCAAGAGGAGCATTTGGAACACCTTCCTGTCCTTGACAGCCACCTTAACAGAGGGATAGGAGAGGTATTTGAAGTGATATGTCTATTGCGTGTGGCTAAATCTGTCACAGAACATCACATTTGGTTCAAGATATCAGAGAGTTGTACATGTTAAGAGCCTTTAAAAATCCACTTAGAATTTTACAAGCATTAAGTATATTACTTCTTCCTTACACTTACAGCATTAAGTATATTACTTCTTCCTTACACTTACTGGTTCCTATAAACCCTGCAGTTGCACTAGTACAAGATGCACAAACTGGCCATGTTTCAGCATCACTGAATCAGCAGCTTGTGTTGTATTCCTATGGATAACTACTGGAGAAGACAAGTATTGCGTCATCAGATTCGTCTTCCTAAAGTTCAGGCATATATCACCCTGCCTACATGCAGGAGAAGCCACCAATGCTTTAGTTACTGATAACCTAACACCAGCTTCTAAATACTCAGAATGTGGATGGAAAACTGCAAGTTTCCCTTATTAAGGTTAAGCTACTTCTGTATTGGAATTATTAGGAATGTTACCCATTTCTTGGAGATTTTATCAACAACTTATTTCCAGTGATAATTAAGTACATTTGACTGTTATGTGCCCAGTACAAAGAAATTCATTACCGCAGTGAGGCAATGTCAGATATCATCTTCTAACTGCAAGCAGCAAAACTCAACTTTGGAACAAAGCCGACATCCAAACTATTTGAATCTTGTCACTATTCCATCTTCCTTACCGCTGGAAATGATTGCAAAAGGAGGAGGTTAAATGTTAACAAGTGTAAGGCATTTTGACACTTGTAAAGCTGCCAAGTACAGGGGAAGAATAAGGAAGTAACAAAGCTGGTAACTCCTATAAATCAAGCAGTTTAAAACATCAGCTCTCTCACTGGAAGGAGCTGTTAGTGTCTCTGAACAATAGGATGGTAGTAAAGAGGCATGCTGCTACCTGACAGAGAAAGGCAACTTGATGTACGAGTACTCAAGAGAGGCACAAAAATGTATGGTCAGATTCTGCACTATAGGTCAGAGTTGTATTAATCAACAGCCCGCAGCATCTCAGCTAAATACAGTGTCTTAGATGATTTAAGTGGACCGGTGCTGCACAGCCCATCTCCATAGTGCTGCTTGACCAGTTGAACAAACTTGAACCATGGTAACTTAACAAACTGCAAATGCATTGCTGAAATGACAAAAAGCAGGAAAAAGAACTCCTATAGAAAGTGGTAAGGAAAGCGTCTGGCTCCAAGATCAGTTTGTACCTGATACACACAGAGGAAGCTTCTCAGCTACCGGCTCATCTCTGGAGAACTGGAGTTCTTGCACAGCAATTCAATGCTTACACTGTTTTCTCCCTGTTTCCTTTTCCTTGCATGCTCAGTCACTACATCTGGATGCACTTCTCCTTCTCCCTAGAAACAAGGTTTTGGCAGGGCAGAGCAGACGTCTGCAAAAGAGAGAATCTCAGCATTCAGCAGCAGTTGCCTAGATACAACCTCCTAAATGGCACAAGTCTAGACTCAGGTTTTCCAGCACAGAAAACTAATGCCTGCTGTTCCATGCACTAATTCATTGACTTCTGCGTTGACTGAGTTCTACTAACATAAATGTAAGTAACAGTTCCTGACAGATGTACCAAAAATGATTACAAAGTACAGGACTAAGTACAACATTATTATTTATGATAAAAGAATGATTCCAAGCATAACATTGCTCAAGTTGCTAAAACATTCCCCAAAATATGAAGCATTTGAAGAGCTACTCTCTTAGTATGTCGGCTACTCAGGATTCTAGCAGGTTCTAAATACTAAGTGGAGCTGAAATCAATTTGAATAACCAAGATTCAAGGGTTTCCAATGAGGGAACAGTCTCAAAACAGGGCTCCTAGGATCTTAATCCAAGCGCCTGAAGTTGATATAGCCCTAATTTCACTCTACAGCATATACCCTACATGTTTTGAAATCACAGATGCAACTTGCTATGGTGATGGAAGGATCTCAAAACCCCTGAAGTCCTAGAAGCAACTGAACCTGCAAGTCTTGGATCCCTACAAACCTAGTAGCTGCAGCAGGTAATCACTGTGATGTCTAAGGAAAATTTAGGCTCTATAACAACGTCTAAGTACACCAAGCACAATGTATTTACTTTGCAGTAAATCTGTCAGGAAAGCTCAGGATAGCTCCTCCCAGCATAGGAAGAGTATCTCTGTACCTGTCTTTAGCTATGCAGGAGAATTAAAAGAATGTAAACCCCATGGGTTGAGATAAGAAGAGTCCAGTAACTAAGGTGTAACACAAACCCACTACTGCTACCAGTGATGATAATGATAAGGGGAATAACAAGAGGAGAGAATATGAAACTAAAAGGGGAAAAGGGAAACAGTAAACACAAGTAATGCACAATACAACTGCTCACCACCCACGGACTGATACCCAGCCTGACCCTAGCAGCAATCTGCCCTTCCAGGTGACTGCTCCCTAGTTTCTATACTGGGCATGGTGTGCTGTGGTATGGAATCCCCCTTTGGCTAGTTTGGGTCAGGTGTCCTGTCTCTGCTCCTGTATGGTTTCTTGAACCCAGGACCCCAATGTAGCATTTACAGATCAGAGCCACACAAACCAACAGCCTGTGAAAAAGAGTTCCAATACTTTACCGTGTTTGCTCTGGGAAACGAACTACTTTAACCATCAACAGGTATCCATAAGAAAACCACAAGTAAATGTCAATATTAACCAGTTAGTAAGAATGTTTGTATTCTACACACTTCAATTTGACTGAGTAACTCAAGTCACTTGTGAGTGATAAGGGGCAGTGATTTGGTTATCACAACCATTCCTTCGTGGACCAAAATGTGCTACAGACGCACTCAAACCTGGAGGTTTGAAACACCACCCTTGTTCACAAAATACGTATCCAAATCTTAAAGGCAATACCTTTAGGTTAATGTTCAGACATGAAGCACACCATGCTGAAGAGAGTGTTCTGTTGCCACAGTGCTATGGCTATTTACTAGCTGAGGATTGTCACTGCTTTAAAGCAGGAGCAAGGCTGATGTCCCACCACATGCAGCAAATCACTGGTGCTTCTCAGGTGCAGCTGCCAAGACGCATCTCTTGCTTCAGCAAAGAACATAGTCTAGCATCATTTTGGCTCCACAAAGGATGCTGATGCTGCAAGAGGGAAGCCCAGGGCATTAAGGAACATTATCAGCCCAAAGGATACTGAAGCATCATTCCATGGAATACGCATGGTTAGGAATTTTACAGTGGACATTTTTCATCCAAAAATGACAGTTCCAGTGTGTCACTTGTGACTCCTCTTGCAAATCTCTTACTAGATCCCACTAGCTCGCTTTGCCATAGAATCAAACAAGTTGGAAAGCCCTTTAAGCTCATCCAGTCCAACCATTCCCAGTGCTGCCAAGGCCACCACTAACCCATGGCACTGAGGCCTCGTCTCCATGGTGTGTGAATAGTTGCAGTGACGGTGACTCCAGCACTGCCTGGGCGGCCTGTTCCAATGCCTGAAAGCCATCAGTGTCAACCACCCTAAATTACCCTGACATGTAGCCTATCCTCGGGCTAGATGCTTCGAGCTTTCAGTCTCTCTGGCTTCCAGGGATGATCAGTGCGCATCCAGGGAAAACCAGCTTCCACAGCATCCTGTATCCAATTCCTGAGCTCTGACACTTCTGTACCTGTTGAGCAGAAGTGAAAACACTTAACCTCATGAGCTGATTTTGACCAGATTTGTTTGTAGAGTAACACCCACCCTCCCCAAATAATTCAACCAATAACTCTTCCCTTACCATTTTTAAGAGCTATTTATGCATGAAAACAGCTTAAACTCACAGAAACTCCTCCAATGCTCCAATACTGCTCCTGCTGCAAAACATCCCTTCTATTTCTTGTGTCCCGCACCCAGCATCCCCAGGCCCCATCACATTTGCTACCTCACAAGCTACTGCCTGTTAGAGAACTGTGTGCATGCTCCTTCAGTAATACCTGCCAAAACACAAGAGAATGCAGCAGAACTTTTCCTTCCCTTTCCCACAGCACTGAAGGACTGACCTAGCAAACCAATTAATCATGAGCATAGAAATAACACCTTAGGATGTGAAACCTTCATCCCCTCTCTTGACAGGAACCCAGCCAAAGGGTACATGACTTGAGAGGGAGGACAGAGAGGTTATCCAGGGAACAGGACATTCACACAGAGACAGTGCAATTACGCATGTCTCATTTCCTTGTGACACTGGGCTGAAACTCATAAAACATGCAGAGCTCTTCAATAATAGCAGTGCTATTTTGAGCTAGGGGGTTTCAATATTTTTGAGGTATTTAAGCCAATCCACATTTAATTCGCATTTTCCAGAGGAAGAAATCAAGTTCTTTGCTTTGCCTTTGCTGCCTGCATGCAGAACTCAACAAGAAAGGATACATCAACCTCTCAAATGCAGTTGGTTGAGCTGTGAAAGTTTAATAAACTCAAAAGATGGCAACATCATGCAGTAAATATGGTATTTTTAACCATTTAACCATGAAGCAGGAACTCACCCATCTCCTTTTGTTAACCATTCTGAAGAGCCCAAACACACGTGTGCACGTGTATGTGTGTGTAGATGCACTGCAGAGACTTGCAAAGCTCCAAAGACTCAGATTAGGTCATTCTAAATGAATTTTTACATTAAAAGAAAAGCAATAGAACAAGTTAAAGAAATTATCAGAAGCTTCATTATTGTGGGGTGGGATTCTTCAGCAAGGCAGCAACTTTGTTACTGGCTCTAGCAAGGTAATGGTGGACTAAGAATAACTTAGAATAGATGATCATTCTTCACAATTAGATGACTGCAGCCCACTGATTTAAGTCTCCCAAGGCCCATTAAATAGAAGATAGGATGCTAAATCCCACTGTTCCAGAAATTTAGTCTCTCTCCTTGCCCTGTGTGTACATGAGGAAGGTAAGAAATCTTGCACACGCTGTACGACCTGGGAAAGCCTACCTTCAAATCTTGACCACATTCCCAACTTCCCATAGCCTTTCCTATACAGAGGACTACAGGAGATGGGATATTTGGTGAAATCATTTAAAGGAAAACTTGGTCAACTCAGCAGAACTCTGAACTTGAGGCTTTCTCACTCTGGGATGGAGGAAGGTCTTAACAGATCCATGCTTCAGGCCCATCCCTGCCTAACACAATGAGATCTTTTTAAGAAGCCTTGCTCACTGTAAACCATTTCATACTGGGAAAACGACTTCCTGAGGCGGACGAGTGGATTTATATACCTGTTTGCAGAGAAAGCCACAATTCTCACCTTTATTTCCAGTGTTTCAACAGAACTACTTATTATCTAAGCATAAAATCAGATAGGGTATGAAATCTAAGGCTTTAAATACTGCAGCTAAATGCCTGATGGGTGCTGTCATGCCATAAAACACTATAATAAGCACAAGGGCACTCACAATGAATCAAAGGGATTTTCTTTTGTAAGATGGCTTATATAGAACTGAAAACTAATGTAAAACATCCAAAATGGCAATTCACAACTAGTCACATGAGCTGTTATTCCTGCAGGGCAAAGGTGTCTTTCAGTAACATGTGAAATCAGAATACACAAGAAATCCTTTTAAGTGCATCCACTGAGATTCGAAGTTTTGCCCCTATTTGTAGTCAAACTGGTTCTGGGTTACTTCATTTCTCTATTGCATTTGCCAGTGGACGTTACCTGGTCGAAGAATCAGTGTTGGACTTTCCCAACCGATGTCTTTGCTCCATGAGAGAAAAATCTAGTCTAAGGAACCTTATTTGTAGTAAACTTTTAATAAAAACGATGCTTTGCATTTTCACATCCCAAAGAGCTAAAAATACAGAAACTTATTTACATTTGGTAACAACAAAAAGGTACAAATTACTATACAAAATGCAGTAAAGTCTCAAGAAAAACAAGGATTGGAAAGTTTGAGCAGTTCGGATATGAAACCTGTATATTCTGAAGAGATCCCACTTTAAAGACTACGTATCAATACTGCAGCAGTGATTTTCTTCACCAAGTTAATGAAAAATGCTTTCATGACAATTATGACTCTCATTGCTTTTAATTTTGGCTGATACAAATATAACCTCCTAATAAAAGTTCCTGAATTGATGAAAAAAAATCAAATTCAATATATATTCTTTCCCTTGAGGTTTTTGCCACAGAACTCTTCAAAATGAGAGAAGTATAGACATTTCTTTGTAAGGAAATAAGCCTGGCAAGAGATTCACGTTTCTAGTTGAAACATGCAGGCACGTTCTGATATGCAAAAGGAAGTAAGACACATTTTATCATATTATAGAGATGGAAAATTGGAAAGATCAGCTCTAGCGGACCCTTAGCTACCAACTGAGTCAACTGGGAGATAGACACATCGATGTGTTTGGGTGCATTGTTCTAAGAAGATGTTGATTCCTATGTTTCAGGTATGGATGGAATCTGATTCTACTGGCATTTCAGACTGGGTGATCACTGTGATATAACTTAAGTCATATCTTTGGTGTATTTCTGATAAATGTATTTTATTTTAGGTAGTGAAGACTGATGCAGCCCCCCTAATGTTGTACCGTGACCTTTAAAAAGCTGATAGCTATCGATTTGAAAGCCAACCCAAAGGACAGGCATCAGGTCACAAAGAAATCTGACATCAATAAATCTACAGTAGTTGTACTGGAGAAGTGACAGAAATATGCTTTGAATTGAACGCTGACACCTTTCACCAATGTAATGCTTTGGGATTATACAGTTACTCTTCAAAGGGGACTGTGTAAAAGTTTTAATCCTATTGCTAATCGAGGGGGAAAAAAACCCCACAACAATCAGTTTAAAGTAACATGAAGAAACACTATTAAAGTGCCCCCACTGTTTTTACATTCAATTTGAACCCATGTCTCTGATGAGGTGAAATATCCTGGTCTGAAATATGCACGGCCCACTAACCTAGCATTAAAAAAAGCCCAACTTTGTAAGTGTAGCCCATGAGTATATTGTATGATTAGTAGAAAACCTTTAGCAGACACAAAAAAAATGAGAGATGAAACTGCAGCAAGAGAGCATGGCAAACCTGAGAGATCTATTAGTGCATAAATCTGCTTCAAAACTAAAAAGATAGAAAGAGAGAGCTAACAAACTACAATAAAAGTTATGTCTTTAAAGCAGTAAGTTACAACAGGGTGGGAAATGTTTCATATGCACATATGCCTGCAAAGGGGTCACTAGCTTTTTGAAAATGAAGAGCTGGTATTTTTGACAGCATCAGATTTTGGTAAAATGCCATGAATTGGATTTTGGAGTATTACGCCTTTCCCACCCTGGCAGAGAATAAACATGAATTTAGAAGCACAGTAGAAGTGAAAAACAAAGAAGAGGAGAGAGAGAAAGCAGCAGAGAAAGACAGAAAAGGTGAATACAGAGCTACAGAAGTGTTTATTGAGCATGCTACAGAGGTAAGCAGAGTACACACAAAATGAAATTAAACCACCGTCAAACCTCCCAACTTTGTTAGAAAATTAATTTTTAATTGTGCCACTTTCAAACTAGACTGAATTTTACAATTCTAAAGATGTAAAAACTCAACTAATAGAAAATATACATGACCATTTTTTTCTTCTTCTCTACATAGATAACAGAATCTATGGATCTTGAAACTAAGTTACATCAATTTCAAAAAGTATTGGTCATTGAAACAGAATCAAGGTAACAGTGCAGCCTGACAGAGAACTGCTCTCAAATTAACTGGATCTGTAGATTCTGAGCCATGTTTATAGTAAAGTCAGATCAATTTCTAAATACAAAATAGCTTGAAGAGATTTATTAAAACTCAATATTACAATGCAAGGTAAATTAAGACTAAAGGCACATAAACTTTGGTCCCACCTGGTTTGTCAGTTTGAGGAAACTGCCCCAAATTTTCCTGCCAGCTTCTGCAGCAAACTTTCTTCTTCATTGAAAAAATACATGCACCATTTCCTGAACTAGCTTGACCGGTCTGTACATGCTCAGAAATCCACAACCATATTCCAGATCTTAATTACAAACTAAAGATGGCAATATATACTGAAATGCACGTAAGTCATGTCAACTTCAAAAAACATCTACGAAAAATATTCAGCCACAAACAAGACATTACTTAGTGCTGACATTTATATGATACATCCCACAAGAGTGTGTACAAAAAGGTTAAGATCCCACAATGCTTTTCACGTAGGGCTCAAAGTCACAGAAGTCACTTTTTGTCCTTTGAAGAAATTAATACTCTGTACCTTGTTAATTTTAACTAATGCCTACATTCAGAACTGAATCTAGACCAGAACGATGAAATACTAAAGGCCTTTTCCAAACAAATGAGCACAAAGCAAGTAAGTAGCAAATCAAATAACGTTCTTTAACTCTTTCAGCGAAACTCATCTTATTCGATTAAAAAGAAAACTAAGTGACAAGCCAGCAGATAAAAGAAATCTATCAAGCAGGAGAAACAAAAGCTTAACCTTTTTACACACCCCTGCCAAAACATATTGAAATCATCATGTAACAATGTGCCCCAGACAACCAAATCTGCTTTTTCACTAGTTATGCAATTCCAGCAGTACTAGTTCTCCTTTTTTAAGGCACGTACGTCAACTAAGTTGAAAACCTGTGGTATTAACTTGAAATCTTGTCAACAGAAGGATGGTTTATCAACAACAGCTGAACACCAGCAGTTAGAATCACTGCTTTGAAGGGTTTAAGTTTTTAAAACAATCAAGGAATGATAACAGCATGAGAAGAAAATAATAGAAAAAACCCAAAAAACAAGAGAAGACGAACTCTGGTCCCCACTTTCCTGAACAGTCAATAGGTGACACCACCAAACAATGCAATACACCCTCCTTTTCCAATCTGCCTTTTTAAATGGTTGACTTAGAGAAAGAAACTCTCAGATGGTGATTTTCTCCCAGATTGTAATTGTGAAGATCAATCAAAGCTTGAATAGCTTCTTCTACTGTTGACATCTGAAGGAGTGCCATCTTGTGATCTCTTCTGAAACAAAATAACGGCATTAGGAACTCGAACACAACAGGGGTTTCTCCTGATGTCTGCTTTCCCTTAAGACATGCTGCAAGAACACACTTATGCAGTCTTCCGGCAGAGCTACGTACAGGAAAGTTACTTACTGAAAGAATTTGAACGCTTTCACAGTGCCTCCAGTGTTAGCAAACAATGTGCGTAGATCCTCTTCTGCTACCGATGGTCTATAGATAGAAAGGAAATGAGCATAAGCAAGAAATCATTAGTCAGTTTGGGGTGTTGTGACTCATACTAATACAGCTGGTGACTGAGAGCCAACACTTACGGAATATTGGACAGATGAAGTGTTGCAGAAGGAGGGAATATATTCTGGAAGTTTTTTGAACCAGGCTTCTTGAAGCGATGCAGAGGTGAATTACCAAAATCCTTTGTCAGCCCTTGGTCATCAAGTCCCTCTCGAGGTAGTTGTACTGTCTGGTGTTTGGAAAGGGTCACTCGAATAATCTTGCCATACATCTTTTGTCCGTTAAGATGGCTCATGGCTGAAAAAGACAGGTTTATTCAATTCAGTGTGACTTTACCACAGCTTGTGGTACATCACCCAAGCAACCAAGACCACCACCCAAGCAAATCAAAGGGTCAGTGAGCTAAAAGGCTGGAATTGATTCCAGCTCTGCAGAATCTGCATGAATATTTCATTTTACTTAAAGCCCATCACGTGCGATTAAGCTGTTGAATTCATTTAGGCTATTGTGCAGACCTTCTGGAACACAAGTGCATGCAATAAGACTTTGGATTTTGGGGATAACCGGGATGCAAGACAAACTGACAAATGTGAACATGCTCAGTTCACCTGCTTTTACACAGTGTAATTTCAAGCACTTAAGACTGACAGGAATAGAAATGGAAAAGTAATCTTACCCAGCTGTGACTGGTTTCCATCAGCCATCTGTATAAGAGCACTATCTTTCTTATTGTATAAAATCTTCACACGCTGCACATCACCATAAACACCTTTTCAAAGTCAAAGGTAACCCAAAAGAAAAAGTTCATTTTAAAGCCAAGTCACCTAAGTAATACATTTTGACATATCAATGGAACATTCAGACAGCAACGAGATCACTCACTCAAACTCAACGCTCTCACAAATGAATAAAGGAGATAAAAGATTTTTGAATAGTGAATTTTGAAAAGAATCATTTCTGATCAACCCTCAAAGCTATGTGAATGATATTAAATTAAAGACCATGCAAAATATATTAGCATGCATTAAAAGAAAACAAATAAATCAATAAATCAATCTGTGCTCTATGGAGAGTTTTCAACAGCAAAAGAAAAATAGCAAAGAGATTTACTCTTCAACTTTAAGCCAAAGTGCTAGCTACAAATAAGAATTAAGGTGAAACAAAAAATAGAAAACCAACCAAACAAGAAACCAAAATCAAATCAATAATAAAAGTATAGTGCTAACAATAACATACCGAAGAGGGTAAACAGACTTTGGGGCGTAACCATCTTTAGAAGGAGAGAAGAGCAAGCAGCGTAAGACAAGAAGAGAGAAGAGTCGAGGAAGAGCGGAGATGAACAGATCATCCATAACGAAGGGTGGTTCCCGCAGAATGGTGAGGTGGTCATGGATCATGGTTTCAAGGCGGTTAATTGGGGCAAGTTGGTCCGAGGAACATTTTGTTCAAGCACAGAAGCATGAACATAGGGAATGAAGACAGGGAATGGAGACAAAAGACGAGGAGAAGGGTAAGACAGGGAAGGGTATGGGAGTTGGGGGAAAGACAAGGAAAAGGGAAGTTGAACACAAAGGGAAAAGGATGAAATGGGGAAGGGGATACAGCAATGCAGAAGAAAAAAAATAAGGAAGTGGGGAACAAAAACAAAATAAAATATAGGTCAGTACATAGGAAATGCAGGAATTTGGTCAGAAAATGGTTGGTTTATGTACTGTACAAGAAAAACTGAGTAAAATGTAGTCACCCAAGACAAATATGGGTAAAGTACATTCATATCAAGAGTCAACTACAGCATTTCATCTCAACATGAAAATAAATAAAAAGAGCATGCAATAGAACTTTTCAACTTGGAACTTGAACTGCGTAAGCATGGCTGGCTATGAAATGCAGGCAAACCCTCTTTCCAAACGGCACTCTGACCAAAAACATCTTCACATGCAAGACTGGATGACAAAATAGCACCAGATGATAAAAAAAGCTTCATGATTTACAGTGACAGAGGCCAGTTAAAAATGGAACAGCTAGACTGATACAAACGTCCCACATTTCATACCAGCTTTCACAGCCATCAAAAGAAATGTAAAAGGACAGTCAAAATGCAAAACTAAGTCAACCCCTGGAGATTTCAGAGTTAGCAGGAAAGATACAAGTTAAGGTGAAAAATGCTTTGCCACCACTTTTTTTCTTCTTATTGTTAATTTTAGAGACAAAGGAGTTACTGCAAAGGAAAAAGTTACTAAGAGAGACTGGAAGAGTGGCCCATCAAGATCTTTGGGAGAACCTTCGAAGAAAAACGTGTTAGAGTAGTTCACAGAAATTAAAGACCTTCAAATGTGAGCTACAAGCATGGAATGAAACAGCAAACCATTAGAAGAAACAAAACAGAAGATTCTAGTTTATGGGATTATAATTGCAAAAGAAAGCAGAGGTGTAAAAAAAGAAGAGCTTTCAATTCCAAGGTCAAACATGCAGTAATTACCACATTGTTCTTAGAAAAAATAGGTAGCCGACTATCAAAGGACATTTTAAGTTGTTAGCTACCTGGGAAAACAAAAGAAGGGCTTTAAAATTAACTTGGGGGGGATTACTAAAGAAAACCAGCAAAAATACTTTGAGCTTAAAATCCAAATGTAAGAGGCCAAATGCAAAGAAATCATAAAATAGTGACAAATGAAGGGTGACTAAAGAGGGCAAAAGAAGCAGTAAAGGGGTTTCACTGACCTCTTCATTTAAATTGCTAACCAGGAGAACTGTATTGCTACCAGCTGGAACTCCAGGCATTCCCACCCGGCCGGCAGCAGCGGCTGCAGCTGCAGCAGCAGCATTTGGAATAGCCAAAGGACTCAGAGCTCCTGGAACAGCTGCAACAGGAAGCCCTAATTTTAAAATAAAGCATATTTTACGAAACACACACAAGTCATTTTGCACAGAAAAGTCCCTCTATCAGCACACTTGTTGCATACAGCACTCTACGGAGCAGACCAGTCACTGCTAACGTCCTCCAAAGGCTTGGGGAAAGGGTTGTTAAATTCGTATCAAGCAGCAAAGTGAGAATTATTTCTTATTCAGATCAAGTCTTCAAAGAATTGAGGAGGTGTAAAAAGTACTTGCTTTTCACAGAAACATTTTGTGCACCAAAACTTTTCTCCTGTCTAGAATCGCAGACTGGTTTGGGTTGGAAAGGACCTTAAGATCATCCAGTTCCAACCCCCTGTCGTGGGCAGGGACACCTCAACTTGATGCTTCAAACTCAATCAGCAACACTGGAGCTGGTCATGTGAAAAGGCCTCTGTGTCTCTCAGAACCTCTGCATAACTGAGGTGAAGAGGCAATGTCCTCAATTCAAGATTCTAGGCAGAACCACTGATTATGCTTTGTGGCTTCTGTAATCCAATTCCCTGAAGCAGCACGCTACCCTTAGGCTAAACCTTTAGCTGTGCTTTTAGTTTTCTTCTTCCAAGGAAACATGGACTGTGTAGACAGCTGGTGGTTTTGCCTGGTCAAGTCACTGGGGTAACAAGGTGACTGTGCTACTCCCAGGATCAGTGGAAGGCTCTTGTCATGTATATACCTTGTCTATAGTTTATACAGGAACAGCTTTTATCGTGTTTGATCCACATTTTATTTGTGCATTTTACAGAGTTCAGTAAAAAGACACTGGTGTAGCAAAAGTATGTAAAAAAAGAAGTATAAGTTGAGTATTTTATTGTCTTTTACTGCAATTAGATTCTCAGAACACACATAAGGACAGAAGGGGAGCAGTAGGAGAGCAGTAAGCAACAACTTAGACAAGATTTCCATCTTCATTCCAATCTGTTTGTGAAAAGGGTTGGACAAATGCCCCCTCAAAGGGAACAGGGCATCCATCACTACTTTGTGATAGTGCTTAACTGTATTACTTACTGATCAAGTATTGGAAAGTATTTTGTGGTTATTTCCTGTCAAGGCACATAGCAAAAAAACCCACCACTAAGTGTTCTAAGAAGAGAAATTGAAGATACAGAATGCTTTCTGATAAAGTTTAGAAGATTAAAAAAATGAGTATTTGGGGGTCAAACCAGAGGAACAGAAAGTTACCAGTAATGACAATTCCACTCATCTCTCATGCTACAAGATAAAGGGAAAATCTACCTGAATCAAAGGCAACAAATACCATCCCTTATTGCATTAGATGTGGTATTTGTGGGACTGACTGCAATACCTAAGAAGAACAAAAGCCTTTATCTTCTCTTGCTCCCTTCCGTCCTGCAAAAACCCAACAGATTTGAGACCCTATCAGATGGCCTATGTAAACAATAGCCAGTTACATTAAATGGGCAATAAAGTAATGTACAATCTACTTCACAGAATCACAAAATCACTAGGTTGGAAAAGACCTTTAAGATCAAGTCCAACCATTCCCAGCACTGCCAAGGCCATCACCAACCCATGGCTCTGAGGGCCTCGTCTCCACGGTGTGTGAACACTTGCATGGACGGTGACTCCAGCACTGCCCTGGGCAGCCTGTTCCAGTGCCTGAGCACCCTTTGGGGAGGAAAGCACTCTC
>JANHGB010013985.1:0-10777 GCA_026283785.1 Coracopsis vasa | reverse complement strand
CCTCTGGCAGGTTAAAGCCATTCCCCTTGTCCTGTCCCTACAGGCCCTTGTCCAAAGCCCCTCTCCGGGTATCCTGTAGCCACATTTAAAAGTGCTGGAAGGCTGTAAAAGTCTCCCCTTGTTGCTGCTCATACACAGTTCTGGGATGAAAGCCCTTAATTTCCATTCTCACAGCAGAGACAACCCTGAATTGCTGAAATAGCTCAGAAATAGCTGCTGGCAGTGGTTCCTCCCATAGCTCTGGGTGAGGGTGCCAGGGTCCCCAGGGTCCAGGTATAGTGGCCATGGCCTTGGCTGCCACTGAGCAAGGAGTTTTGATGCAGCATCTGCTTTCACACAGCAGAGAGATGAATCCTCTGGTGTCCCAGGCTGAGTGGAGTGACGTGTCACAGTGGATGTTTTGGGCTCTCCCATTTTGGGATGTGTTTGTTTTCTGTGCCTGCTGCCTGTTTGTCCTGCATGACATTGAGATTCACGTGGTATCAGCATGTGCTGCTGGAGCATGGAGCTCCATCATGATGAGCATGGAGCATCAGCATGAGAAATGGGTGTCTTGCTTGTATCTCATGCTGCTGCTTAACATGGAGAAGCTGCTGACATGCTTGAGCAGAGGATGAGGGGAAGGACCATGCTGTGGGAGATGGGGCGTGGAGCATGGCACATCTGCCTGCGGATCAGTGTACATTTACTCATAAAGAAACGTGAAAATGGCTACTCTGAGGTTCCATTTCACCAGGAAACGTTTCCAATCAAGGTGAACACAGCACAATAAGTGGCACAGGTAGGGTCTTCTAAGCTGACAGAAGTGTTGGCCTTTTAATGAAGACTGCATGTACATTTGGAAGCCAGACCTCCTGTGTGGTGTGACTTGGTCTGGTTAAGAGCCACCAAGTCACTTCACAGTGCACTGAACAGTGTGTGTGGCTTAGCTGCTCTTGCATCCCTTCCTTTGCTCCTGGGTGGTCATTGCAGAGCCTGGATGTGAGGAACTCATTCGTGGGCTGGGCATGAGGCTGGTGTCCAGGCACGCTCTTTGTACCCTTCTTGCTTCTGTGTTTATAGGACCACTGCTTTCCCCAGTGCATCTTCATGGTGGTCTGTTGTCTATGTCTGTGATACCAAAGAGACTAGAGGATATCTAAAGTGTATCCCAGGAGCCACAGTAGTGAGCTTCAGAGGTGGGTAGAGTTAACTCAAAGGCTGTTTCATTCAGTGTCAAATCCTCCTTTCCCAAAGTACCTAAAGCTCTATGAACAATTGGGACTGACTTCTTTATAGACCCTTTGTAGATCAGGAATGCTCTTCTCATGGGGAAGAGCTGCATTAGGTCAATTTGTCCTGCTAGAGCTGAGAGGCTCTGGGTGAGGAGACCAGGGGAAGGACAGGGTGAGCACAGGGTGTTTTGCAGTAGTACTGTTGAAATGGGTGTTAAAAAGAAGTTTTCCTAGTGAAACTGGGTGAGATTGGTGTTTGAAAGTTGCGGTGCTGAAGTACTTCCTCTGTAAAGCTGGTGGAGATCTGTAGGAAGAACTGAACAATACCAAAAGTTAAGTGAGCTCCTGATGTTTTCGTCTTCATAACCAGAAGAGCAGATCACTTTGATTTACCTGGATATTGAGTTTGATACAGAATGGTTTCATGCCAACTTCGGCTGTTATGAAGTATGAACTCTGTTAAATCCTGGTTTTCCAAGAAGAAGTTGCACTTCATGAAAACTGCTGTTGGCTTGAGGGAGCTTTGCATGTGCAGGATTTGGGCACTGGGGCAAAAAGGAATGAACAACTGTTTGTAGCACCCCAGGTCTGGTGTGAGGGTGTATAATACTTCTTGTTTTCATGGGTTATATCACATGTAGTAAAAGCTGAGGAGCTATCAGGCTTTTCTCTCAGTTGTTTGTGGAGTTGAACCTCATTAGTAGAGGGAGCTGTGAGTTTTCGGTAGCAGTTGAGAGGCAGATCCCTGCAGAGCATTCGCATGAGTACAGGATGAGCATGTCCTACCCCCTGTGCAGGCTCATCCCTCTTGGGCTTCCAGCAGAAGGTGGAACCTTCCCCAGAGGCAGCTGGAAGCCAAAGCTTATTTTCCAAAGTCCCTTGTCTAGAACAATGTGTGTACATTGAGGAGAGGTCCCCAAAGGCCTTCTTCAAGCCAGGCACAATATTGTCATTGCAGCTTTCCATGACTACCTTCTCCTCTAATTGTAGATGTGTTTCCCAGTGGTGAGGCAGTGGATGTGTACATGTGTGTGCGTATTTTGCACAGGCACCAGAGACTTTGATCAGAAGTGTACAGCAATCATGGAATGGTTTAGGTTGGAAGGGACCTTAAGTTCATCCAGTTCCAACCACCTGCCACTGGCAGGGACACCTTCCACTGGAGCAGGTTGCTCCAAGCCCCGTCCAACCTGACCTTGAACACTGCCAGGGATGGAAGTTTATGCAAACTGTGTTAGAACCTCCTAGCAGTGAAGATGGTTGGGCCCAGTAATACAGCTCATATCTTCTGGTCTTGTTTTCTGGTAAGACTGAAGAGTTTGGACATTCAGCTCATGCACTAGGAGTGGTTTGATATCTCAGAGCATTGCAGTGTTGTGGAATGAGAGAAACCTCTGTTTTGAGTGACCTCCAGAGCAGTATTTACAAACTTGGTGGTTAAGTCACCAAATTTGGATATGACATTGAACTTGGCAAACACAAAGGAAGATTGTCCTGGCTGTTGTGTTGGGAAGCCCAGTGGGCACGGCTGTAGGTGGCATTCACAAGTTGTTTGTGCTGGGTGCTTGTCCATTGTGAGAAGAGACGTGTTTCTGACCAGCATTCACTTGCTGTTGGAAAATGTGTACAAGTGGCTTTGAGTTAGAGCTGAAAAACTCCTCATTCCTTCTGGAGTGGAAAGTATTAGAGATGTTAGAGGAAGAACTTCCCTGTAAGGGAGGTGAGGCGCTGGCACAGGGTGCCCAGAGAAGCTGTGGCTGCCCCATCCCTGGCAGTGTTCAAGGCCAGGTTGGACACAGGGGCTTGGAGCAACCTGCTCTAATGGAAGGTGTCCCTGCCTGTGGCAGGGGTTGGAACTGAATGATCTTCAAGGTCCCTCCCAACCCAAACCATTCCATGAGTCTATGATCTGCTTGCAGAGCTTGAGACTATGGTAGATACAACCTTTGTTGCTGATGACTCTTCTTCCTTAGTCTGCCTTAATGAGAGAACATTCATGTTCACTGTGGGCAACACGCTCTCTGTCCCTGCCCTCAGCCTGGTTGGGGTTTGGAGCGTGTTGGGTTCTGTGGAGGTAGACAGATCACCATCAGAGTCATCCCAGTCTGTTGTCAGGGACACAACCAGGAGCTGCAAACAAGCTGACCGGAGGAATACTAATCCCAAATATTTATAGGTACCAGAGTTCATTCCAGGCTAGAAGGAGATACTGTTGTCAACCCTCCTGCCTGGGTCTCAGCATTCCCTCTTCCACATAAACTTCTTGGTCCGTTTTCCACTGGTGAGTGTCCTGCAGAGTTTTGTTTGTCCAGCCTTGCACTTCCATGAGCTGCTGAAAAAAGATGGACTCCCATGTCCTCTTAGTGGTCAACTCTCCTCAGGGCTTCATCACGTTGGAATCCTCATGTCATGGAAAGTTTTAGTGATTGAATTTAAGGAGTTTATCTTTGAGCAATTGAAGTCTCATGAGCTTCAGTTTCCTGCGTGGGAAGTCATCTTCTAATGGCATTTCTGGCAGCTCAGTTCAGTTCTCCACTGTCTCATCCATCCCCTGCAGCTTCTCTCAGGTATATTTTTGTACTTGCAGTATTTCTTTTTAAGAGGATGTCAGCCCTTTTGGAAGAGAAATGTTTTGATCTCATTATTCCTTATTTTTAATATATTTTTTCCAAGAGCACACAGAAAATAGCTACAAAAATAGGAGGTTGGTCTCCAAATCTCTGTCACATCTTAATTACCAGCCTGTGATTATATGTGCATTATAAATTCCTCAGCAGCTGGTGAGAGGATTCCAGCTCAGTCATCCTGAGCTTTCCTTCCATTTCAGTAGGCTTGCTCTCTGAAAGAAGGAGGAGAAATCAGGCTTGAGACTGGATCTGGGTGAAGAAAGAGGTGGGTGAGAAAGATCATTCACACACAAGCTTGTCTCTGCCTTAGAAGGCAAAACCTAAAGATGTTCAGAGCAGCCACTTCTCCAGTTAGAGATATGGGTCTTTAAAATACAAATGTGGAAGATTGGGAGGGTTTGAGTTAGCAGGGTTTTCCTTTTCCACGATTTGAGCTTCTGTTTTGTTGTGAGGAGACGCCACTGGAAGTGTTACTCCTTGGGTGTGGAAATCTGCCATCCAGTGTGTAACCAAGAGCAAATTAGAATCACAGATTGAGACAGGTTTGAGTTGAAAGGACCTTAAAGCTCCTTGAAGGTCCCTTCCAGCCCAGGCTGCTCCCTGGTGCTGTATACTGGTGCTGAGTCTCTAGTTTGCACCAAGACGAGTGGTTTGCTTCTGGCTTGTTGCTCCCAGTGGTCAGCTTGACTTTCTGGACCCTCTAAACTTGTGAAGTCCTGGCCAAATGTTCTTCACATTTGCATCCTTCTACTGCTGGTTCCCTGTGTTTGTCCATAGGAGAGCGCCCAGCAGAGGTAGTTGTGGAGGGGGGTGAAATGTCTGGGGAATTCTTAGGCTGGATTTTGCTGCAGGAATAGGAATGCCTTTCTCGAGGAGCTGTTGTGCCTGTGTGTACTTGGTATCATGTTGATTTTTAGGAAGCAGCCTCCAGGATATGCACACTGCCTTTTAATTCCAATTTATTTTCCATTCTTATTTCTTCATGGGCTTTTTGTGCCCTGTGCTGGGAGAGGAGGAGGAATATTTTTGTTCCCCATTGGAATTTAAGCCCCATTAAGTGCCACTTTCCCATGACCATGACCTCTCCCCACAGTGATGCAGAGTGCATCGTTATCGACTCGCTGTCCATCACCGACATCGGCACGACAAAAGCACCCAAACCCCGGAACAGCGTGGGCCAGCACGTGGAGGAGCACCAGAACACGGCTGCCGTGGTCACAGCGGTCACAGAAACAGCTACGAAAGACAGGTGAGATGCTGAGAACTCTGCTCTGTCACCCTGTGACAGAGAATTGCTTTCACCATGTCGCTGAATGCTGTTATTCTGCTGTTAGTGTATGGTCACAGTCACACAAGTAGTAACTCCGGAGTGTCTTGGAGTGTATTACACTGCGGGTAGTGCAGAGTTATCACTGTGATGTATTGCACTACTGTTTCAGTGGCCCAGGAGTCAAATCATTTTTTATTAGAGTAGTGGACTTCTTAATTCTTACTCATGGAGAACAAGTACTACTGAGGGTACTCAATCCCACTGTCCATGTCACAACAAAGATGTTGAACAGGATTGGTCTCAACACTGACCCCTGAGGGACACCGACCCTCAGGGAAGTTGCAGATCCATGTGTGCAGCACAGCCCTAGCAGCTCCCAGGCTGATGTTGGAGGGTGCCTGTTGGAGGTTAGTCAGGTCAAAGCCTTCTGGTAGGCTCATAAGCCTGACAGTCATGTTACAAACTGCTGGTTCAATGGATTAATCAATGTTGTGTAACCAGCAGTCAGAGATGGCTTCTGAGCTCCTGTTTTGACTTTTTAATGTAGCATTTGAATCATAGAATCAAGGAATGGTTTGGGTTGGAAGGGACCTTCACATCATTTAGTTCCAGCCCCCTGCCATGGGCAGGTACGTCTTACAGTAGACTATGTCACCCAAGGCTTGTCCAGCCTGTCCTTGAACAGTGCCAGGGATGGAGCTTTCACCTCTTCCTTGGGCAACCTGTTCCAGGGCCTCACCGCCCTCACAGAGAAGAACTTCTTCCTTATATCTAACCTGTATTTCCCCTGTTTCAGTTTGAACCCATCACCCCATGTCCTATCACTACAGTCCCTGATGAAGTGTCCCTGTCCAGCATCCTTGTAGCCCCCTTCAGACACTGAAGGCTGCTCTGAGGTCTCCACGCAGCTTCTCCTCTCCAGGCTGAACAGCCCCAATGTTCTCAGCCTGTCTCCATACAGGAGGTGTTCCAGCCCCTGATCATCCTTGGGGCCTCCTCTGGACTTGCTCCAACAGCTCCATGTCCTTCTGTGCTTGCTCCATTTTGTAAGGGTCTTGGAGGAGGTTCTCCTTAGGAAGCTAATAATTTTTCAGCAGGCAGAAGAAGCAAAAATAAGAGGAAGGATGGCTCAGATACTGCTGAAGAAGAAAGTTTCCATCCAGGATGACAGTAAGCTTAAGGAGTGGGTATGTTCCTGCAGTTACATTAACTCTAACACTACTCTTTGGGTTTCTGTTTAGGAAAGAAGAAGTCTTGCCCTGTGCTGAAGCCACATTAAATGGCCCTGCTTGATGAAACCGATGCAATGGGACGTGTGTGACCCAGGCCAGGCTGCTACCTGGTGATGCAATTTGTCAATTTATTTTTTTTTTTGTTTTCTTTTTAATTTTATTTTTTAATAAATGCTGCATTGATGAGAGAGCTGGCATTCAGGACCAGAGCCGCAGTTCCAACACCAACTATCTGTTCTGAAAGACACTTGCATTGTCTAAATGTAGCATTGAATCAGTTAGTCATCACAGGAATGATGGGGTTCTTCCCAAGCAAGCCTTCTGCCTAATTTGAGTTCCTTGTCCCCTCTCTCCCTCGGTTTTGTTTTGTATTTGGGGTTCAGTCCTATTTTCTTAGTGTTATTGCACACAGTATTCAGCTTCTCTTCGGAAAGGTAGCAGGTCTAACGCTGGGACTTGGACAGTGCACAAGAGTCCCGCAGTCGTGTGACCAAAGTTCCTGATGGAGCTGTCTTTGGGCAGCATTTGCACCGCTTTTGTATAGCAATAAAGCCTTATCAGAAACATTTCATAGGAGGAAAAGATGCAAACACTTTAAATGGGATGAAGCAGGGAGGGATTTGATTATACACCTTTGTGGGGTGGGAGGGAAGCCGTTGACGTTGTCTCAAGCCAGAGGCCGAGTGGCTGACTTGCTGTAACGCTGAACTGTCTGGAGAAATGGGAAGTGGCTGCATTGCAGGGAATGCTGCATTCCAGGGAATGCTCAGTGCTCTCTCCTCTGGAGATGGGGCAGTTCGCAGCAGGATCTTGGCTCTCTTAGCAGTTGGTCTCTTCAGTCCAAGCCACCAAAACTCAACTTCCTGGATGTCATCCTCCGTTGGCTGGAGAGTATGCAAAGGAGGGAGCTGTGGTTTGCCAGCTGAGAGGAGAACTGCCCCACTGGACTGCTGCTGTGCAGAACTGAGAGCAGATATGGCACAACCAGGTTATCAGGTGTTTGCTGGCTTTTTGGAGACTTAATGTATTTTCAAATGATTATGGAAATCCTTTTCTGTTTGTTTTGTTCTGTTTTTAAAGTTTTTAATGGATGCAGGAACAGCAACACTTTTGCACTTTGTACCTAGTGACAACATTGGAGAGTGACATGGCCCCAGCACAGGACTCCTGCTGTTACTCCCCAGGTAGTTGGTCATGGAGAAGCTTGGGTAGGGGGGACACGTGCCGCTGCCTTGGGGTGCTAGAGTGAAACAGGCTGGAGCAATGGACTGCACTTCACACTGCCTGGGAGCAAGGTCAGTTCAAGGTGTGTACTTGGCCCTGGAACACAGGATCTTCTGCGTAGGCTGAAGGACCTACTCCTATAAAGACTGGCCTGATTTCAGACACAGCTCTGCACCGAGTGGTGCCAGCCTCTGCGTTGAGCCTGTTCCCAGACCGGATTTGTGCACATCGACCATAGGGGTGTAGGTGTTGGGCCACTTGCAGAAGCAGGCTCGGGCTGGAACCAGCACATCACCACGTCCAGAGCTCCAGTGCTTGTTCTCTTGCCCCTGTAGTCTAGATACAGAGGTGGGCCTGCTTCTGTGTGTGAGCTGTGTGCTGAAACCCTCCTGTCAAATGCTAAAACGCCGCTTACTTCATTAGTCCAAGACCTAAGCTGGAAAATCATTCACTTTGGGATAAAAGTATGAAGCTTGACACATACGTAGCCAAAATAGCTTCTTTTACAGATATATTCTCACTTGTGCATAACGAGGGACTTTCCCCTGTGAGTACCTCATTCAGATCTGTTGTATGAGCAAAGGCATCCTAGCCAGATTTCAGTCTTTGTAAGAAGAATCCTTTATTTTTACCTGTGATATGTATGTAGTGCATCTGAACTCGTGTGAGAGGTGAGCTGGGGTGATGGGGAGTGAGGAGAGCAAAGTGGTGTTCACTGTCAGTGTGTTCTGCTGGATCAGTGTCCACCAGTGCCGTACCCACAGCACTCCTCTGCGTGCCCTGAGATAGCTCGTGTTCACTGTTGCTCTGAGGGAAGGGTGAGGAATTGCTTTGCTGGAATAGCACAGTCGGAGGTTGCAGCGCAGGAGCGGGATGAGGCTGTGGTGTGCTGGGCACTGGGGCCTCTGTGTGCTGCTGATGTAGCTGGGTTTGTCCCAGCTGCAATTCCTTGGGAAGCAGGTGCTTTCCTGGCACAACACTGTTGTTCTGGAAGTCTCCTCACTCACTCCTTGTCACTTCAGTTAAATAATGCAAACTTCTGTTGAACTGGGAGGGAAACGAATCCCTCGCTTTCTGCTTTGGTTACTCTGCTTTTTGGAGACCAGCCCCACTCTTAGCCAGGATTATCAGGAAGGATGAGTGGGGCTGAGTTCCCAACTGGACACACAGCAAAGTCTTACTTTTCAGAGGATTGGTGCTAGAGGTGTTTTCTGAAAATCAGGTTCTCTTTGGGCATTCTTGAAACACCCAAACCTGCTACTATGAAACCTGAAACATCATTCATGGAGTACAGCATCAGCGCAGCTGGTTGAAGACCATGGTTGGGCTTTAGGCCCACTCAGTACCAGGTGATGGCAATAGTTCTCTTCCAGTCTGTTCTTGACCATGGTGCTTGTAGGTTCCACCATGCTACAATTATGACCAGATCCATTTAGGAGCAGGAGATGAAGGGAAATGTCCATAGCAGGCACAATTGGGATCATCCTTCTGGCTTGATGTGTTTTCCATCCCTCGTTAAGCAGATAAATGATCTTTGTATTGGGTTACGTGATAGGCATGGGTCACTTCCAGCTCCTCAAGCTGTACTGGCTGATCCTGCAGGAACTGTGATCATCTGTACCTGCTGGATCTGGTGCTGGTGGTTTTGGGGAGCAGTAACCTCTTCCTGGGAGGTGCTGAGGCAGCAATAACACCGTGAAGTGTTCAGAGGTACCCGAGGATGTGTCTGACTGTGCCTTTCATTGTGCATCCTGAACCTGTCATTTGTCAGCTTTTGGCTTTGAGTCTGTAAAGTTCAACAGAAGCTTTAATAACCCATTTGAACATATCCAGTGAGCAGTTCCAAACCCAGGTTACTTACTGGGGAACTCATTATCTTGGTTTATTAATTTGATTACTCATGTCCAGTTACTTTCGTGACAAGGTGTTTTACCGGTAGTTAGATGTGTGCACAAGCTCTCTTGCTTTTGTGGCGGTGAATGATTTCTTCTCTCGTGGGATTTAAGCTCTGGATTATACCTCATTGCTCCTGTGGGATTGTTCTTCACACCAGCCAAAAGGCTGATCTGGGAAACGTTCCTCGTGCTCGGTGTGGTGGAGTTTGCAGTTCGGATCACATCCTGAATCAGGGGATGGTTTCCTTGCCTGGCTCAGATGATGTTATAGGAAAACCGTACATAAATTCCTTTTCAAGCCTGAGCTTCCCATCTGTCTGGAGTCACAGTGGATATCGATTCACTTAACCCTTTAACCCCCTTGGCTTGCTTAGCTGCTTGATCAGAAAGCAGTGAAGACCAAACAGAGGTTCCATTCAGCACTGCCCTTCCTCCCTTCTGTGCAGTATTTTGAATCTGTCCATATCAATAGGATATATATAATTCTAGGTTTGACTATGTATACTGATGAGTGTGTATATAGATATATATTTGCAATATGTATTATTCCATGTATATTTATACACACACGGCTGGATATTGTGAGATACCTGGTGAAGCAGATACTCAGAGCACAATGAGCCTTTTATATCCATGTAGAGCTGCATGGTCAGTGACAACCTCGTTGTACAAGACCAAAACCAGTGAGGCATTATCGTACCGAGGGAAAATGCTGCTGGAACATTGTATTTCAGTGCTATTACCCAGCTGGGCATTGCAGTGGTTAGTTACAGGAGAGCAGTGGCTTGTGCAGTGATCCCCCAAGGTTTAGGGTCATGATTTCTGTTGCTTACTACAGGCATTGAATGCTGCAGGGACAACTGTGCTGTGGATAGGGGAGATCTGGACCTGGGTTCAGGGATTTCAGTTCCCTCGGTGTCCCAAACAGGTGAGGTCCTCTCTAAAGATATATCCATCAGCTTCAAATTAAGGTTTAGGTGGGATAGTCATCTGAAGGAAGGATGAAGGAACATGATTGTTGTTTACTCACCAGTTTCACCAGTTATAAGTTATACAACAGATTTTTCCTACACACAAATATCACGTATCGCTGCTTCTCTTGAGTCATATCCGTTATGCGAGACAAAATCCCAGTTATTCATCTGGAAAAATGCATAATCAGCAAAGTCTGATACAAATTTTGTGAGCATCCCGAGGCTTTCATAGAGTCCCAGCCTGGTTTGGGTTGGAAGGGACCTTAAAGCTCCTCCAGTCCCAACCCCTGCCACAGGCAGGGACACCTTCCACTAGAGCAGGTTGCTCCAAGCCCCTGTGT
>JANHGB010013984.1:0-23424 GCA_026283785.1 Coracopsis vasa | reverse complement strand
ACAGAGGTGAGACTGACTGGTCTGTAGTTCCCTGGGTCATCCATTTTCCCCTTCTTGAAAATGGGGGTTATATTTCCTTTTTTCTAGTTGTCGGGAACTTCACCTGACTGCTGTGATTTTTCAAATATGATGGACAAATTCATTTGAATTCTTTTAGAGTGCTTTAAAAACAAACCAAAACAAACCCTTCAAGGAACCATCCCACTTTATTAGAAATCATGTAGATATGTTGCATTTATCTTTGACCAGAGGTGATGAAGACGATGATAATTTTGACAGCCCACCCTTCTGGAAGCGTAGATACCCTGATTAGTATCTATATGTGAAAAGAGAGTGGTCTAAAAGGTTAACTTCCTTAGGAAGTTCTTCCAATATCAAGCCACATCTGACTTGCAAATACAGAATTTGGAAACTATAACATCAAACGAGTTAGGCTCAGTAGTGAAAGCAGTCAAGTCAGAGACGATTTTATATGGGAAAAAATGTTCACTTAGCCTCCATAGAGCAACATAATTCCACCACTTTATCTTCATTGCAGACTACCTTGTCTGACATTTACACTGTGCAATGGATTATTATTTTTTAACTGTAATTCTGTACTAGACTATTAAACAGCCATGAAAAAGAAATTATACTCAGATGCCAGAACTGTTAAAACTAAAAAAAAAAAAAAACAAAAAAAAAAACCTGGTGATTTTTGATTTGTTATAATACTTAATTTTTAAAAAAATCTTTCTCGTTGTTTAAAACAGCTTTTTTTATAAACAGCACTATTTTTGCTTTTTCTGGAGGGTAATATTCATTTCTCTTGCCTTGAGATACAGATGCAAGAAATTTATGATTTCTAATCCAAAATACATCAATAAAAATTGGAGGGTTCCTGGCACTATTTCCAATCTTCAATTAATTAATTTCAATTTTGTATTAGGTATGGTGACTATAAGGACACCTATGAGACATTAAAATGCAATCCAAGAGCCTGACTGCACTCACTGCACAGAAAGATTGAAAAGATGTAAAATTTAAGATGCACTAAAGAATGAAATTTCATGCGAACATAAATTAATTTCAGGAGTCCCTGTTGTTTTCTACAACAAATATGTTATTTTTCATAGTCCCTTAATATGATTAAATTTAAAATGCAGGCAGGCACTATTATTTATGACAAGTCTGCAGATTTCAGAATTTTGGCTGTACTGTGGGCACAACTAAGAAAAATTCTCCTAATCCTGAGAACGTTTCCAAGACTACACTAATACTTGCCTTTGGTGGGTTGACAGGGGCATGGGGAATGGAGGTTGAGGTCAGTTCTTCACATGCTGTATTTCCCATTCCTTCCTCCTCAGGGGGAGGACTCCTCACACTTTAACCCTGCTCCAGTGTGGGGTCCCTCCGCCAGGACATAGCCCTCCACAAACTTCTCCAGTGTGGATCTTTCCCACAGGCCGCAATTCTTCAGGAACTGCTCCAGTGTGGGTCCAGTAGTTCCCCCAGGAACAGACTGCTCCAGTGCGAGTCCTACCAGCAAACCTCCTGCAGTGTGGGCTTCTCTCTCCATAGGGTCACAGGTCCTGCCAGAAGCCTGCTCCAGTGCAGCCTTCCAATGGGGTCACAGCTTCCTCTGGGCATCCCCCTTCTCCTGTTTGAGTTTCTCCACAGGCTGCAGGTGGGTATTTGCTCCACTATGGACCTCCATGGACTGCAGAGGAGGGCCTGCATCACCATGGCCTTCTCTATGGGCTGCAATGTAATCTCTGCTCCAGCACCTGGAGAACCTCCTCCCCTCCTTCTTCATTGACCTTGATGCCTGCAGTGCTGATTCTCTCACATATTGGCCAGTGCAAAGTCCATCTTGGAGCTGTCTGGCACTGGCTTTATCAGAGAATTGGGAAGCATCTAGTAGCTTCTCACAGAAGCGCCCCTTCTTGCCACACAAACCAAATACGCTCCCATTAGCCCTGGGGAAGCTCAAAGACCTAATATTCTTCCACCACCACCACCGCTTCCCCCTCAATAATCACACTCCAAGAAAGTTTATGGGCTCAGTATTCTGTCAGTGGCAGGGACATTGCTCACATTATGAGTCAATACCTTCTAGATAAGTGTATTCAAGACAAGGTCTTTTTGTTTCTTTTCTCCTACTACAGCTGTTACAATTTTTTTAGAAATACTGATAGCTATCATATATACGAAGGACAGAAAACAGCAAGAGTCTGATCCTACCTTGCAAAACAATCTTGATTTTTCAAGCTTTTATGTTTGACAAGAACAAAAAACATTAATTGGTCTAAAAGGAGGATGAAAAACAATGTGTCAAGTTTTCAAAAATCAAAGATAATGCTCTGAAAAACAACACATTTCATTTGAGCATACTGCTCTGAGTTTTTTTAATTTGAACTGAGAGAACTGAGTCACACACTTTGTTTCTTTTCAGTACATATGCAGGCTAAAATCTTCCTCCAGCAGACGAAGGCATAGATTTACAAATACTGAGATTATACAGGAGCTAGCCTCTTAACTGCAAAGCTGCATATATTCTGCGCTTCGCAAAGGTGATTTGCTGTTTCCTTTTGTCATAGGAAAAAGAGACAAAGGTTCTCAGCTGAAGCTTCCACTATTGAAAAGGCTTCACAAGAAACAGGTAGAGCTTATCCTTTTTTTTCCCCCTCTGTTCACACTGACTAAAGAGTGATTTCTGAGGGCAACAGGTTAGTTCATTGTGTCTCTTGTCAAAACACACAATAACAAACCACACAGGACTAACAATGAACTTTTTTTACATTATTCCGTAGTCTGAATACTTTGATGTTTCTATAACTAATGTCAGCCAAGCCACAAAGCACCATGTTTGGGTTTTAAGGCTGTCTGACCCATTTCAATGCAAGAATTTATTTCTCTTAAACTATGTCTAACACAAAGAAACAAAAGAAAGTGAATAGTATATGTCTAGCAGCTGAATAGAGAAGAACTGTTTCTTTATACAAACCTGGAAATTACTGAAAATATATCTGGTACTGACCTTCAGCACTAGTCCTTTAGTCTTGCTCCTCTAATTAAAAAAGCATGACTCACTGATAATTAGATAGTGGATTTGCAATGGTGAAAGTGTTCAACTATTTTCCAGTAGTTAAGTGAGGGCTATGGCAACAAAGTCATTCTTTTAAACAAGTCATACCTATATTTGCATGCAGCCTCTGGTTTTGGAAATTGCTACTAAAACTTTACAAACTAGCTGTATGGAAATGGTAACTCCAGCCTAACACCTTAGGTATTATAGATTCACTTGTAAATACGTCTTAACACTGCCATGTGACTTAAAATGTAGGGTAACAATCAACAGTGGCATCTAACAAATCTTTTTTTCTTGAATTTTTAAGTGGCTGCCTGGAATACTCATTAATATAGCTCAGCTATGATTAGGCTTCTCAAACATGGCCTTCTATATTATCTAGTAAATCAAAGTACATTTGCCATAACAACACTCTTTACTAAAAGACTCTTTAATCAGAAAAAAAAAAAAAAAAAAAAAAAAAAGACTCTAAGACTCTTCAATAAAACACCAAATCTACCCTTCTAGGTAGATTAAAGCTAGTGCTGTCATGTCTACCAGAGCAGCTATTACTGGTTTAGACCCGTAGTTAGTTAAAACTTGCCATTTAGAGACTATCATGAATTCTTTTTCCATGACCACTTCTGCACTTTTCTAGCTCCAAGTTGTATAAAGCAGTAATACCTGTTTAGCATTATCGAAGTGATTTAAAATATCATTTTAATTGCTTTCAAGTTCTATAATACATCTATACAGTTGGACTTTATGATAGCATGCTCTGGATAATAAACCAGCTCACAGTCAAAGCAACCTATAGCGTTCTAACCCCCTAAGGTATATCCCAACGCATTCTACTCAAGTTTCTGAATAATCAATGCAGAATTTCTGAATAATTAATCTGTTAAAAAATTCTTGAATGAAGTTTTCTACCTCAGCGACTCACATAAATTTTCAAAAGTGAAAGCATCCCAAGAAATAATATTCCATGTGTGTAAGTCCTGACAAAGACAACTGAAGAGCTACTGTGCTAATGGAAACAAAATTTAAACTGTACCTGAGATAATTCATTAGTGTCCACAAGTCCATTGTTGTCTGAATCAAAATAATAAAACATTTGATCTACAAGAAGTTTCTTTAAAGCCATTTTCTCATCAATGATTTTATCTTCTGATGGTGCAATGTATCTCCGACTTTGTAGATCCAGTAACATATTTTTCACTTGGGCGTATTCAGTAGGTTTACATTTATCCCCTGGAAAGAGAATACACAATATAACATTATTTTGAATTTATTTTCTTACTAAGAAAAAATTTAAGGTTAATTTAAAGTTAAATTAAGAAAAAAAAAAGGGGTAAGGAATTTGTTCTGTAGTAGCTTGATCAATACCATTTCCTTGTCTGGTCTTCAGAATAAGGCCAAAAAATTATTGCACTTCTAGATACTTTCTGTAGACAAAATTATCTGTGTATGGAAACTAAAAGAAATTTTAACAATTTACAAGCCTATACTTTTTCACTTAGATCCTTCTGGAAAGGTGCATCTGAAGATTTTTAAAAATTTTACCTTTCATAAAGCATTTCATATACACTTTCATAAAGTGAATACTGCAATGTAATATATGCAGCAAAACCTGCTAATATGATACAAAATAATACCTAAGGAATATATTTCATCATAGGATTTGGCTTCAGAAAGTAGAAATTAAACTTGAGGACTCATAAGCTAGCTCTAACTTTTAATTTACTGGACATATCAAACTTATTTGAACAAGTAAATGTGGGATTGCCATAAGAAGAGAAGTGATATTTTTTTACAAGATCTAGCTTATCCTTTTCATCATGAAGTCTTCTATAAAGCAGAAATTGCTACAACCAATATCCCACATGTATTGATTACAGTCACTACTCAATCTAAGCCAAAGCACCATATAGTGTACGCCTGGTATTCTCCTGTCAGACGCTCAACATTTTAAATTGAATAGAGAACAGAGAAACTGCTCAGAAGGTTTTGCTTTTATCACGATAACCTTGGCTTTTCAAAAGGGTTTTGATGAAATATGTAAATATGGCCCAGCAAAAATACTTTGTATTTGTTGCAAATATATATTTACAGTTAGCTATTACCTAAGTTAACTTCAAGTAATGAATTCAAGGCTAGGGTGATACCCTGATTTGCAAAGAAAGCTACATTCAGGTTTGGGTTTTTTTAGATGCTATGATGAAGATACAAATATTAATGAGGAACAATTATTTACCTTAATTATTTATTATTTTCTTGTATTTAATGGCATATGCATTATGGTGACTGCATCACTATGTACACCTCTGTCACCATTTCATAAGGCAGAGAGAAAGAATTCCTAAATGCTTCTCACTATCCTAGTGACACTCGGAACTAGAAGAGAAGGATTCCTATGATAGAAGTTAAATCATGGAAGTAGACAAAATATTTTTAGGAATCAAACCCACTCTGGCTTTTTTTTTTTATTATTATTATTTTCTTCTAAAAGCCACTGCCTCTTATGTGGCTGTCTGACAGCCTGAGCTACACATACTATTTGCATATTTGTCCTTACCTGCAAGAGGCATGGAGATTGAGGACATACAATTTGTAAGACCTGAGTTCTACATGACTGCTTTTCAGCTGTCTAATGCAAAACTACTCAGTAGGAAAACATGTTTATTCCTTAGCTATTCTGGAGCTGCAGTGAAGAAACCTTTCCATCTGAAAGGCTGCGGGCTCCAGGTGGTGGGGAGGGAAGACAGCACTTAACTTTAGCATACACTAATTCATTTGGGTGAACTCCAAAAGACTGGGCCAGGAAAATAAGTACCATCCTTGTCTCCCCTAGGTAACTTTTCTGGCTGTTGTAGCCTCAGAGAGAGAGTTCAGTTTTACTCTTGTGCAGCTGAAGTCTAACATCATTTTACCTATACTCCTGGCATGAAGGTGAAAAGACAAATCCTATTTCTTATATAGTACCCTGCTCAGACCTAGCTACCATGTCCAGATTTTATCTCTTTTAAATTATTTTTAATTAAACAGTTCTCATTCTGCAATTCCAAAAATGCAAAGAGCTGTTTCTACCTTACAGATACAGAAGTAAAGCTGTTTATTTCTCAATAATATCTGCTAAATCCCGGATTTGACACAGTATCTTTGATGAATCGCTACATGTCTGAGTTAGAAAAAGAAGCAAAAAATGAACAAAAAAGTTACACTGACAATTCTCTTTATTTTTGTCCTTGAGGCACAGGGAAATGTCTCTTACTTTAATAATCGATCAAGAATTGGATAGAAGTTTACCTCTGCAAAGACAATAATGCTAATATTCATTAGAATATTACAGATTATTTATTAAATGTGGACAACTTTTGCGTGGGTCACACGAAAAACTCTGCATGAGACACTATATATACAGAGTAGTGTAAATTTAGAGAAAAAATATTTATGTATCACATGATCATGAAAACCATTGTCATAATTAGCTGCTTTTCCTATTTCTAACTTTAATAGTTTACGGAAAAAAGTTTTAAAGGAAGTTCAGTTTCAGTCCAATAAAGACATTTCAATGCACTTTAGACAAGACTTCTACTTGACATCTAAAGTTTAAGCAATGATGAACTAATGTATTCTTTCACAATACGTATTCAGAGAGAAAGAATACAGACATTTCCTACAGCATTTCTTTTTTGTACATTTCCCATTGCATAGCACAAACTTCTGAAACTAGCATAACAGTCATATAAGAGCACTTTTATATTACATGTTTATAAACTACTTTTGCATTTCTCCAGAAGGGAAAAATATTTGTAATGCTCTTTTTAATATACTACATAAATGCTATCTAATACAAAGTTATCTGAGATTGTTATTGCCACAACTTTGACTACTTGCATAAAAACTTTATTTATTAGTTAAGAACAGAAAACTGTTAACAGTCACACTCTCCACCTTGTAAAGCTACCACACCAGTGTCACCAAAATATCTTAAGTTACATGGTATTAGTGTATATATATATATATATATATATGGCTTATATTACCTCATCAACAGAAGAACATAATTTCCTTGGAACATTTTGCTAAAATCTATTACAGGTGTTCTACACTAAGATAACTTTGAATTTTTATTTATCCTGTTCACATGAAGTCCTTTGGAAATATTTTTAACCTGAAAAGTAGTTCAAACTTATCAGTATGTTGTATTAATTACTAACAGAAAATGCTAATCTCTTTAATATTAATGAAAATAGAATTAAGGGTAGATGATGTTATTTAATAATCTCAAAAGTAGCTTTTTTATTGACATTTAAATATTAATAAGAATGGCACTCTTAAAACCAGCTGCAAGTAAGCTGAATACAGTTCACAAAACAAATTCGTATCTCTACAACCCATCTTCAGCAGATGCTTATTTTATACTCAACAATGTTAAAGCCTACCCTCTTTATGAGGTTATTTGTACCATCTCTGTAAAATAACAGCTGTAATCTGCTCTCAGTGTACACCTACTCACCCTGCAGATGAACCGCACTGAATCACAGTCCCAACCATAATAGTCCATTGGCTTCTAGTGTGTGGGGTTTATGTTTGCTAGAGCCCACTGCAATTCTTCAGGTGCTTCACTAACTTGTTTGAAAGCTAATCCACATGATGAAAATACTGCTAACACCTTTCAGAAAAATCTCTGTTGGCTGTCGTTTATGGTTTGAAACAGATGCTATTTTGTTTCTCACCTTATTAGGTTAGTCTGACCCATAGAAAAGACAGCTTTATCAACTGTAGCTTCACACTCCCTGCAAACACACTCTGCCACAGGTCTCTAATATGGAAGTAGTATTCCTCTATCTTTTTATCTGGAAAGGATGTCAAGGTCACTCCACATGAGCACATGGTTTGTATATAAGGGTCAGGGAGAACAATACTCAGACATTTAATCACATTGGTAGTACTCTACTGTATCTTTAAATAACCTTATTAAAAATAAAATATCAAAAATAAATGCTTTGTTTTCTGTTGCCCTAGAGTTTGGGGGGTTTTAGGTATTGCTTATGACAGATCATAACAAGTAATGCAAAAATAACCTACATCACTGAAGGTAGCCTTTACACCAAAGACTGCATAGTCTTGAAGATAAGGACAAACATGATCAGTGGATGCAACTGACAGACAAGGGGATGATAAGGAAACACAATGCACAGCATAGCTTCATTACAAAATCATCCTCTAGTCTCATTTCCATGCCTGCCTTTCACTGTAGTATTTAAGGAAATGTAAAGCAGATGTTTAAATCAGAAGAATGAGGCTCTGCTTACAGGAGACCTTCCCCAGGCTGGAGTAGCAGCACAGTGAAAAACTTAGTTGCTTTATTTATGTTCTAATTTAGAAAGCATTACTTGTGAAATTGTTGTCTCAATGACACACAAATGGTAAAAGGGGATTAAGTACGACAACATTTATAGTGAGGAAAAGTAATTTATGCTTGACATAATTGAGAAAATCAAACTACTGGGAATATATTACTTCTGAAAAGACCTACTAAATTCTATATAATTATCTACATACGTAAGAGTAACCTACACATTGTGCATAATTTACATAACCTTTTCTCCATTTATGAACTACGCTTCCTACATAAATAAATAGTTCATTTCTGAAAAAAAAAAAAAAAAAAAAAAAGTAGAAAGCAAGAATAGCAAATCTTGTGTTTTCTTGGTTTTGTGGGGTTTTTTTCATTTGTTTGGATTTTATTTGGTTGGTTGGTTGTTTTGGTGGTTTTTTTTTTCATTCATGGAATAGACTTATTCTACTACATATAACATTTTGTCAAAAAGAACCAACAAATCAAAACAACCAAATGAACAAACCCCGTCCCCAAACTCTGCTGTGATTTACTTTACAAGTTTTCTGACATCATCTGCACAATCCTAGAACATGTGCACCTAAAATTGCCAAAACAAACACACTAAAATTGAAGTGCAGTTCCCTGGTCCTGTATCTTGTAATGTAGTGATAGTCCTACCGCTTACATACTCCAAACTCAAAAATAGTTGAAAACTAGAAACACTTGGCTGTTTCCTTCTATTCGGTACAACAGCTTTGCAGCTATATCTCTGTTACCTAGGAAACAGCTGAAAGTTAGATTTTCAGTGCTATTGTCCTTCTAAACAGTATTGAATAGATGCTATTTGCCCATAATAGAGAAAAAAATTGTATTTGACAATTTAAGTCTTACCTAATTTGCAAGAAAAAGATAGATATCAAAACTAACCAGTTATTTACGAAAACATGGCAAATGAATATACACATTATTCTTCACACCAGTAGAAAAATATTAAAGACTCAACTAAGATTAGTTTAGGGGTCACTCTTTAAATTCAAATTCAGATATAAGGGGTTTGTATTACACAGTTCGTAGAAAAATACTAGTATACATAGAGAAGGAAAGAAAGGACATATCATTGTAAAAAAATACTAAAACCAAATAATTCAGTTTCTGTTTTTAGTTCTTTTACCACTTTTATGGTTAATACAGACATTTTAATTCTTCCTGGCCTTAGAATTTCCATCTAATTAGCAGGAACAACTCTTATGTCAGAGAGCTGTTAAATCAATAACATTCATGGAGGATCTATGTCCATAAAAGTCATTAGCCACTGAGATACAACTGGATTCCAAGATCTTTATGATTTTCAGCTGAGTTGTATCCATATAGCACTAACGGTTTTCACAAAGCCATTTTTTCCTTCAAAATTAAAATAACTTTGGCTCTCACAGAAATGGCAACTAGTTTCCAGTGGACCATACTACCTATAAACAGTTTTAAGTATTCCAAAACTGATACATACATGAGATTTTTTAAAATGGAACAGAAGCACCTGAGAAGCACCAAGCCTAATGTTAATCTTCTACATGCATTTTGTACTCATTCAGAATAATTTCATTAGCCAAAAAAATTCACTGCAAAATTACAAATTATATTCCATGCAGCAAAAAAGAGAAATTAATCCAAGATAACATACATATAGAAAAACACATACATTTATAGACTAACACAAATATGGCCATACACATTCATGTGCACACATACGCCTCAATTGACAAGATGAAGCCGTATAGATACGGCTAATATCAATTCAATTTCAAACATAATGCAAGAGACAACTTGAAGGTCTTCACCCATTCAGCTATTTTTCAAGATCTAGTCTCCACAGATGAAACATGAAAGTTGTAGTCTTACTTGTACCCCTCAGAGATAAAGGAACATTTTAAACCACCAAATCGCTTAGGTTTTATGTGGAAGAAACTTCAGGTCCAGATATTGTTACACAGTATCTTATTTCCCAATATCAAACTTATTTTCCAAATCTAGAGCTCAATAGTTTGACCCTTATTCTCTGCTCTCCTCACTGAAGCTCTGGAACTACACTTGAACATAAGCCATCTCACTTTTGGTCTATGGTCCAGAAGTTGAAGGGGGTAGTGAGGAGAGATTTACACTCTAAACTACAATTTTTCCAGGAAAAACCTTGGATAAAAAGGGTTTAACATCAAAATTTTCTGTTACAACTATGTTGTAAATAAAAGGTGTGAATTTTCTCCCAGTTTGTAAAAACATGAGAGTTTAGAGCTGCAAATCTTGGCCAACAACCCCAAACAAACCAAAAAAACAAGCAACCAAACAAACCCACATTTTTAATTTCTTTGGGTATGGCTTTTTTTTATTATTATTATTTTTATTATTTAACTTATACATAATTAGCACATGGACTGCTTTATGTGTTCTTCTGTAGGATTCATACTTTTCAATGACTTTTATATCTAAATTCAGCATTATTGTCAAAGTTAGAGACTTGGGTGTTAAGGATTTCAGTTCTTCTGTGTAAATAGGTCTAAGTAGCTACAAAAATCACTAAAAACTTTCAATGCAGTGTTGTCTATTTATATGCAATATGTAAACTACCTACTATCTAGAGACAGGAAGATAAATACTATATTTTAAAGTTGTGATTGTTCTTAGGCAAATACTTTCAATTGATTACCATAGCTGGTATATAAAATAGAATTAAAGCTAGCCTTTCAAAACTTTCTTATTTACAAAGTGGATCTAATGCTGTCCTTTCCTCAGATACTACCAGTTAAAATGCTCATAACTATTCTGATCTTTCAAAACTATAAATCATAACACAGAAATCATAACTTTAATCACACATATCTGCACAAGCCTGGTGTCCAGTCTTAGCTGGAGACATATATATAATAGCTTCTCAGTGCTCAACAATTTATAGTTCAGATAATTTTTTCTTTTTTTTACCTGAAATAAAAATTTCAGATTTTTCTTAAAGATATACTGGGTAGGATAAATACCACTAGAGGCTCAATAAAATCTGCATCAAGAAAATAGAAAAATAGCTAATATTATTTTTTTATTTTTCAGGATTCGTTAGAACAAATGATAGATGGAGTGAGACAGATTATTCAAGTAAACAGGGAATTAAGAACCAAAATCAGCATTTGGGGTGGTGGAGGGAATGAAGACAGACATTTCTACCAGTTAATGCAGAGTGGTTAACATATCACAGATCTCTTGACAGAAGAAAATAGGTCATACAAGCTTTCACCTTCAAGATGACATTTAAAAGCTCTAGCAGGTTGACAATAATGCTCAAAACATCATTTTCCACAGCTGAGAAACACTGAATGTGTGGGTTGTTTGGACTACGTTAGGATCACAAACACCATCAGCAGAGTTAGTATGTAAATGGCAAGTCAAAACTCTTCTACGAGATTGACCCTGCCTTCAAACAACTGATAAATCTACACCTCTTTCAATGAGTGGTATCACTTCTTGAAAATCTTAATGCCTCAGATGCTTACCTCAGGGTATTCTACCATAAAGAAGAAGAGATGAAAATGGGTGCGTTTAACAAATATGCTCAATTTTCCAAACATATCAGATATTCTTCTTTACCCAACCTGTGCTGAAGAGATTTCCTACTTGACAACTTTTTGTTTTCTTGTATCCAGCTCAAGGTTTCAGATCAGTTTTTCTTCTTCCCACACAATAAAAAAAAAAGACAAAACCAAAAACCAAGCCCAACACCCACACTTTATAAGTAAAAATTCATATACAACATTAATAAGAAGATAATCCTACCTTATTAAAAGAAAAACTGAGAGAGAAAAAGAGAAAAGCAGAGTCCCAAAGGAAGACTGATAAAAATGAAGGCTGAGACTGAGTTTAATGCAGCATTTTATTTTCCCCTCTGGTGGCGTTAATCCAACCATTGCTGTTAGTCTTTCTCCCACAGGGCTTACACAGTTTTTGACTTGTGGCATCTGGAGTGATACTATGAAAGCTATGAAACATTATAGGCTTACATTAAAAAGCCTGACAGATTAAAAAGTAACCCAAATCCAGCAGGGAAATAATTCTGGGATGTAAGCTTCACCACAAATCTATGTAGAGTTCTGCTTTTACTTCTCAGGAAGCGTGTGTCAGAGGGCTCTCTTATTTTAAAATGGTTACTGAAAGAGACGAAACATAGCTTATATTAAGTCACAGTTTTCCTTTTCCCATGGCTTCCCAGGATATTTAGAGGTTTATGAAAGTGAAGTCTCAAGACTGGGTTAAGCCTAACTAAAACCACACTACGGTTAAAATCGACAGCTCTGTGCCTCCATTTCTATTTCTCCCCTTCCATCACCTATTCCAACTACTTCCTTTGTTTCACCTTTAGCATAGTTGGCTTTTGGTGCTAATTACAGAAGTCATTACACTCAGACTTTTCCTATAGGAAAAATAATTTGTATATATATATATGGAACCAAATTTTTATTGCTATTCAAATGGATATTTTAAGCAGCCTATTAGCCCAATTTAATTAACTCAGAAAACTCTTAACAAAAAAAAAAATACTTTAAAAACTTTCCTAGTATCCTCTTGAAATACCTCTTATGCTTTTCCTTGTAGTTTCTGTCTGGGTACTAAAGTTTCAACCTGTTCCTCATGAAGAGTTAGGGGGGAAAAGCCATAAGGAGTCAAGAGCCTCCTGAGGTCATCATAAGGAGGAATATGAAAGTATGGTGAGAGAGTCTTCCTCCCCAGTCTTGGCATCTGCTTTGATTACTTTTTATAAGTTTCACTATCAGAACCTGCTTCTTTTGGGTAACAAGGTTAAGTGTGAAAACAGAAAAATAAATCTTCTCCCAACCTCAGTTGAAATAAAAAGCTATTATTTGTTTAGCATAAATTATCCACAGGCAGTTTTGAGAGAGCTTAAGTCAAACAGAGTAAGCAATAGTCATTTGACCACAAGTAAAATCAGCTCAGGTCAAGGCAAAACCAGTTCTGAGCCCCTTTGCACTGCCAGGTCAATACAAAGGAGTTTGTGTGTGGTTTTGTTTTTTGTTGGTTTGTTGGGGATATTTTTTAGCCAGGAGGAAAGGGGAAAGAAAAAAAAATCACATTCTATAGGACTATTCATCTTTGAGGCACTATTACAGTATAAGCTAAAGCAATTCACAGAAATCCGAGCTACAGTGGACCAAGGTCAGTAAGTGTACGTGATGAAACTTCATTTCAGCAGGCCTAAGGAAGAGGCATAAACAGTGCTTCCCAGGTTAAGCATTGTATCTCTGTACTTCTCTGCTTTTTCCCTCATTCCCACAGAAACACAAGGGAGTAGGCTGGTTTGGCAATAGAAGGAGGAAAGTCTGATTTATAAATTGAAACTCAAGAAAAGGAGCATGCAATCTGCCTTTGAATCTACATCATAATTTAACCTATCTATACTTGTCTGGCATCAACATAAGCATGTCGTCAGGTTGATTAAAACTCAACAACTTCATGTATCACTTCCAGGTTAAGTTTTCTTACTGTAGTTAGTGTAGGCTTGAAATTGTATCTTGAGGTTTCAAATTTTCAAATCTCATCAGTTATGGTTGAGAAGAGGATGCAAAAAGGATTTCAGTGAAATCTGAAACCTTGCTGAGACTTGTGTGCAGCCCGATTTACTTTAATGTTACCAGGTCATCTACAGTAATTTTTTACATACTTAATTGATTCACTGTTCCAGAAGGAAAGAAACATGATTCAGGAAGAGACAGTACTGTACTATGAAGACCAGTACCAGTATCTCCCTTGTAGAATCACAGAATCAACTAGGTTGGAAAAGACCTTTAAGATCATCAAGCCCAACCATTATCTCAGGACTGCCAAGTACATCACTAGACCATATCACTGATGGCTTCATCTATATGGTTTTTGAACACTTCCAGGGACGGTGATTCCACCACTACCCTGGGCAGCCTGTTCCAATGTCTGACCACTCTCTCTGTGAAGAAATTTTTCCTAATATCCAATCTAAACCCCTCCTGGAGCAGCTTGAGGCCGTTTCCTCTTGTCCAATCACTTGTTACTTGAGAGAAGAGACCAACCCCCACCTCACTACAACCTCCTTTCAGTTAGCTGTACAGCGTGACAAGATCTCTCCTGAGCCTTCTCTTCTCCAGACTAAACAACCCCAGGTCCCTCACCCATTCCTCACCAGACTTGTTCTCCAGACCCTCCACCAGCTTTGTTGCCCTCTGGGCCCACTCCAGCACCTCAATGTCTTTCTTGTAGTGAGGGGCCCAGAACTGAACACAGGATTTGAGGTGCAGCCTCACCAGTGCTCAGTACAGGGGGATGATCACTGCCCTGGCCCTGCTGGCCACACTAGTGCTGATACAGGCCAGGATGTTGTTGGCCTTCTTGGCCACCTGGGCACAAGCTGGCAGCCAGCTGTCAATCAGCATCTCAGGTCCTTTTCCACCAGGCAGCGTTCCAGCCACTCTTTCCCAAGCCTGTAGCATTGAATGGAGCTGTTGTGGCCCAAATGAAGTACCCAGCACTTCACCTTCTTGAACCTCATACCACCGGCCACAGCCCATCAATCCAGCCCATCCAGCTATGCACAAAGGGCTTGCATATTATAAATACAGCCGCTAGCATTTTATAATGATACATCTTATCGCAGGTCTTGTAATACTCTGATGGATGAGGCAAAGGTAATGTACTTTAACAATCATACATTTGCAATACCAACTAGGGAGTTTTGATAACAAAACCTCTGTATTATTTTAATTATAATTTGGCATCACAGACACACGTATCTGAATTTTTGCTTATATTAATCCCTGAAGCTAGACCTGTACAGATCAAAGCAGGAGAAAAACCTGGCCTACACAAAGCCACTTTCACTCACTTTTAGAGATGCAGCATGTAAATTGCAACATTGTGAGATTATACACAAATGTATTTTGACCAGTCATCCCTAAACAGAATTTGGATCATAGTTTCCTTTCACAGCCACAGAAATGGCTATCAAGAGAGTGATCAATAACTTTATTCTAGCTTCACTATAAAGAAATAAATGCTTTAGTCAGAGATTTCTCCATACAACTACAAAAAGCATGCTGACCTAGTAGTTGTTTCAAAGATGTTATTGTCTTTATGTATAACTTTTTATCTTTATTCTTCATCTGTGGTTTGATACAGAAAGACATTTTGCAATGTCTTTTTGACTTTACTTATCCCAAGATTTTAGGATAAAAATAGATATTAAAAAAAGAAAACAAACCAAACAGGAAGGTATGCTCTTACTAATTGAAAATAGCTGACTTGAGAGACCATTTGTAGATTAAAATACCATAGAACAATTCTTGACACAATTTTTAAATGTTAGAAACATATTCTAGATACATATTATGTCATGTCAATAGAAAGTGGAAAGCTTCCATTAACGTTCTATTACTCTCTCAATCTAATTAAATATTTCTTTGATAATGTTACAATTTACTTAACAACTGCCTAGTTAATGGCTATCCATGGGATTATTTTAGAGATCACCAAACACAGCGCTAGGAGATTACAGCAGCCTGTTTTTTGTAATATCTGACACTTACATATTGCTTCCTGAAAGGTATACTTATTATATTTTACATAAATAATTTGAAATAGGTGGTTTGGTTTATCTATGCAAACATGACACTGAACACAAGAAAACATCTAACACCTAAAAAAAAGGACTATTTTCAACCTGCTTGCTAATACGGGGTGCACAGCCATTTTGGGTCCATCTATCCTCTCACAGCAGACTCTCTAACTGTGGCAAAGCTGACAGTTTTAATTCCATGCGCCTCCTCTTCACAGACAAACGAAGGGAGGTGGTGTAAGATTTCAGAATATTGAGCCTGCACAACGGATACAATTCTTGTCCATTTATAGAGCTTGCACCCATGTCTGCCATTTCCATTCTCATCTATCCATCAGTCACTAATTAAATCTCATTTTCAGATTTTTACTGACACAAACCAGCTTCACTATCTTTTAGCAGGTTTTGAGAGTTTTGAGAATTTGATATTGAGACATGATCCAGCATCAGCTGAAGGCCTGAGATGGAACTCCTCCTTTTAAAGATTTCATTTTAAAGTAAATAGGCTTCTGGTCTCTAAAAGAAAAAAAAAAAATACTGAATGAGAAAAAGGCAACATTCCAGGTTACTTTTTGGGGTATTTATCTTTCGGGGAATTCTCATGTCAGATCATGCTAAAATGCTCTGCCCCGCAACATATTGTGTAAAACTTCTGTACAGTCCTGAAGCCACAGAGGCTCAGCTGTTCTATGGAGAAGGAGTCACATTCTTGCTCCTGGAAGTTCTACCTGATCAGAGTACAAATGTCAGAACAAGGCATAGCAAGAGCAGAGAAGCTTTCAGTGACTGAATTATATCAACATCTGCAAATTGAAGAGACCTATTTGTTTAACAAATATTTTCTTAAAAAATATTTGCATATTTGTTAAGAAAATATGTGAATGTTTAATAACATTTAATATATCTGATAAATCTCCAAAAGAATTAGGAAAAAAATGGTAATTTCTCCCTCAAAACTATGAAGCAATCATTATATTCAAATGCTTCCTTAACTTAATGGAAAAACTAATTTTCAAAATACCTTAGTCTGTTTTCAGCTGTGATATTATTTTACAATAAAATTGGTTCCAGTTTCAAACGCAATCTTCTAGTTACCCGTATAAACAAAGAACAACAGCAGCAGTGCTGGTTAACAGAACTACAACAGCAGGAAAGTAATATGAGATGAAAGGCCTGGACAACACAGAAACTCTTAAGCACGAATTTATTGCGAAAACATGTTTGTCTGAATTTTCAGACTGCTAAACAACAGAAACAACTGTCAAACAAGTTCAAAAAATAAGTGTAGATACATTCAACACTAACTGCCATTAAAAAGTCACCCACTGCCATGTGATACTGCTGCTGCTGTTCCAGAGAAAATATGATTTGGGGAAATTATGTCAGAAACAGAGCATATATACAAATATGTACATTTATGTGTACTAAAAATAAAGCAACAGCTAAGTTTATTAATAATAGATAAGTATTTGAAGTATTTACTATTTTGAAAAGTGTCAATTATCCAGTTAAGAATGGGAAAATGATAACTGGGTAAGACTGCTTAAGATAACTACATTCATAGCAGACCAATTTTAGCTGCTATTTTATTTTCATTGTTTCTGAAAAACAATGCAATACAGTGGGAGCATAACAATAAACCTCTAGCAGTTGCACAGAAATAATGGCAGTTACAGTTATAAACAACAATTATCCTCAGTTCTTATTTTTTAACTAAATAGCAATCAACTTTGCAAACCCATTTAGGAAACTACAAACAAACTTCATGTAAATTTCATCTTGGTTGGTTGCTTAAAATAGCAGGCACAGATCTGATTTAAATAATATTCCCTCCATTTTAGTTTGTTATATTAAAACAACATTTGATAAAGAAATTAATACTTTGATAAAGATATTTCCTTTTCCTACATAAGAGAAAAATATACAGAGATACAATTATACAACTACTATCAGATTACTTAAACTGTTCCATTTCTGAAAATTCATTCTAATTCAAAATTAAAGTACAAGGAATTCACGGAAAATTCATGTACTGTCTAAAATCATACTTTACGTGCCTTGAAAATGGTGACAAAATCTCTGGTGATTCTGTATGATTCAATTCAGTATACCAGTGCAAGAGTTTTATAGGGGGTTAATTTCATCACTAATTAGACAAACAAAATGCATTTTTGAAAATCCCTGTCCGGACATAAATAGCATTTAGTACGTACTATTAGGATTGAAGTCTTAATTCTAGAATTCATAGGAATACTAAACTGATTTTAAAGGCTGAAGACTTTCAGTAAAGCAGTACATTGGAAATAAAAATTGTACTGTGATAGGTACCCAACGTGTGTATGGATGAGACACTTATTTAACGATTTGCAAGTTTGAGCAGGTTAAGCTAAATTTGCCTCTAGAGCTTAACTGAAAATGGAAGAGGGGGGGAAAGGTGGAAAAGAGCTTCATATTACCCTAATTCCAAGATATTTTCAGGTTAGGAAGTTTTCATAGCTGTCTGCCACTGACAGGTAACTAGAACTTAGCCCGTTACTAAGACTGAATTCTATCATTTACAAACACAGGGTTCCCCAACATTCACATGGTAGGGGCAAGAATATTATCTTTCGTATGCTTATTATTACTATTATCTCAGCCCTGAGAAAAAAGTGTGATTAAAGCACTACGCAGATTTGCTCTGCAAGACTAAATTTGTTTATGAGATGGTTCTGGTTGCTTAGACTGTGCATTAAGTGTTCAGTGCCCCCTGAAAAAGCTGAATTTCCTGCTTGCTCTCCAAACTAATACATTGCAGGCTTTGCAGAGGCTCTCCACAAGTAATGTTGAGAATGAAACTCATTTTTTCTCTTCTTTTTTCTATACTTCCCAGCTATTAAGGAGGGAATGGGGAGGGTGGACATAAAATTCTCTTTCAAAAAGAATGAAGTAATACTTAATTTGTATAAAAAAATAAAGATGTTAAAAGCCAATGGTATCCATTTTTTACTCTGGAGATGTGACAATAGACAATCTTTGCATCTGGGTTGGCAGTGGTATGTTCCTGGGTTTGTTTTGTTTGAAAGCAACACAGGAATACAAAATTTCTCACTTCACTACTCGGAAATTCTTTACTCTCCCATTACATGCATTGACAGGAAATAAAATGAACAGCATTTAGTTACAGATTTTCACCTTTATAAATTAATAAGCTTTTTTCACCTTCTAACTTCACCTGCTGTGTTGTTGGAAGAGATAGTCAAGATCCTTTCCCAAATATGCAAGATGTGGTTTTGAAGTCTCAATCAGATTGTAAATATTAAGAAAAAATTAATTACCAGTAACCAGAACTCTCCGAGATGCAAAGTCCACGCGTGCATTTACACATTTTGACTGCTACAATGAATTAAGAAATATTTTTCTTGTCCTTGTAATAAATGGGCTAAAATATCAGTGTGTAAATAAGAACTTGGTCCCTTGTGCATATTCTGCATAGTATATATATATATCACTGGATTGGACTGAATAGGAGAATAATGGGAAGCAAATATACTTGACAAAGATCTTTAAGAACTCCCTTTTTGTTGAATTAATGTTTTTTTAAATTCTAAGGAACTGTCACCATGTCAATTCAAAAGGTTACTGACTCCAAGCAATGCTCTGTCCACTTAAAATTTTGAGTAATTCCTGTGAATAATGATCTTCATTGCAGGCTGTCAACCACAGTTAATACAGTAAGTGTACACTGCTGTGTGAGAGTAAACGGAAACAGCAAGAAACTCTCAAAGAAATGGATATTCTAGTTACATTTGTAGGCCAGCTGAAATGTCTTCTAAACCTTCAAGGCAGTTCTATCCTTTCTGTCTTGGTAAGAGGTTTCAATGCAATCCATTATTCTTCAAAAATCCACCGAGACAAATGTTCAAGGATTCTGGAACTACAAACTAATGTTTGATACATGGCCAGCTATACAAGTCCTTCTGAAAAAAGTATCAGTAAAATGAGAAGACATGCTACTGAAGGTTGAAACCGGTTACTAAATATGAACCTATTACCTCGACGAAACACAGTGGTTGAACTTATTCCAAAGAGATGTGAAGGGGCTTCTTCTGGAAGGCCCTTTCAACTTTAAGAATAACCTAAATAATGAGGAGGGAACATTAAAGAAGTCACTTATGTCAAAGTACTTACTTGCCTAGGCAAATATTAAATTCTTCATCTAACTTCTCTGCTTAAATGTACAAAGTGTCAGTACTTTTTTAATCCTCTTGAAGAATGCTTTAAATTAATTTGGATACGGACAGAGAGGATGCCCTCCCCCTCCAACCTATTCTAAGTAATAGAGAAATGATCTCACAGAGAAGAGGACACTCGTCCTTAAGAGCCTTAATTCTCATGTTAAGTAAATTACCATGCATCAGAGAGTCTGTACTCCCGATAAAGCTGATCTGACCTTAAAGAACAGGGGGACAGCCTTCCCAGGCCTGAAAGAGCACCCAGGTTTCAGAGATAACCCTGAAGCATCTTGGCAGACTCAGTTTCAAAACAGGTGCCAGAGGGCACCAAGAACTTGAAGAGTTGGAACTGGAAAAGAGAATTTAATTCAGAAAAGATTTAAATGTGAGAGGCCTGACACTAATGTGTACTCAGAAAAGTGAGATTGCCTCACCAAATCATGGCACAGGCACTGACATTGCTACTGCTAATGGTATCTTATCTATTTGTTGGCTCAGATCAACCCTTTTTGTCTATGCAGTGGAAGCTTTTGATTACAAGCCATGATCTCAGGCACATTCCAAGTACCGAGAGCAGCCATTCTGGCTATAAACTGGGAAACTGATCTATATCCTAACTGGGCATGGTCTCCTACATTCCCAACTTCTGACAGCTCTGAGGGACTGTGACAAGGATAGATAAAAAAACCTCAGCAGAATAAATTTACAAGTCGACATGTGCCAGGTGGGTTATGAACAATCACCCAAGCAATTCCAGATCTGTGAATTTCACATGCAGATTAACAAATCTGCTCTTTCATTTTGTTTTTTTTTCCCCAGGGTGGAGAAACTAAACATGCAAAAAGAAAACTTGTAACAGTAAGAATGGGTATTTTAAAAGTAGTTCTGATTAAAAACAACAGAATATTTTAAATGAGTATTTTAAATCAGGACAAAAAGACAGAATGAAGGATGTGGGAGCACAAACTGACATCTTTACCCATACACAACCACAAAATACCCCCACTATATACTTCTGAAGCTACTATCTATCTACACTTACCAGTAACGAACACTTCTGTCAACTAGTGTTTCAACATATTCTTAAAAATAAACTGCAATTCATGCTGAAGAAAACATTATCATTGCTTTGCTACAAAGCTTTCTGCAAAGGGTCAAATATAGGACTCTCAACTCAACTCTGAGAATTAATTAACTTTAAGGTGCATATCTCAGCAGAAGAACTGAGGAATACTCAATTTTTTCTCAGCAGAAAATTTTCCAGTTTATCATTCAAAAGTAGATATATTTAGGTAGCTCTTTCAGTCTTCTTTTCCCTTTTAACATCAACACATTGCCACGGTGTGACCTGAAAACAGAGTTTGTAGTCCATATTTTCTTTCAAAGCTAGTTCGCATCAGACAATGCTGACTGTGACATTTTTTGCAAAGGTAGTCCTCTAAGCAGAATTTCACCACGCATAAAGTAGTATAACAATTTCTTGGTATGTATTAGGATTTTGGCAGATACAAAGAAAAATATTTTGTCAGAACAGAAATATTTGGTCAGCAACAAGAACTGGCTGTTTAAATAGCAGCTTTCAAAACAGATATGGTTTCTGTTACTGTCCTATTGCCATCAGACCCTAAAAACCGAGTTCAATTTATTTAGATTATTATTTATTCAATGCTAAAAATAAAAGGTCATGCTCAGCAAATATAGATGTTATCTTTTCAGAAGAACATATATCTCAAAGGCAAATTCACAGAATATGATCACACATCTCTTTCCCTCACCCCATTCTATTTCCCTACCACTAAATTTTCCTTGACAGTTTCTGGCTTGTTATATAAGTTATTTTATTCACTACAGTAGAATTAATCTTTTCAAAAGCAAAAGGGACCTTGTATTCTTGTATTAGCACTGAGTTGCTGGACAATGATAATATTTTGTTCCTCAATTACTCAATGAATTAATATGCAAAGATTCTCTCATAAGCACACACTGGACACTTTCATAGATTACTGCAATTGTTCTAGATTATCACTGCCCCACATGCGTAAGGCAAAGGGTGATAAAAGTTTCAATGTGCTTTCCCTATGGACATAACATTTCTATCAAGCAGATGGGTAGATTTCCTCAATCTTTCTAATAAGAATTAATGGAAATTAAAAAAGGATTTATTGACTAATGGCAGATGGTTGAAGGATTTTGCAGAGGTATGACTCATATAAATTACATCAAAAGCAAATTCAGCTTCTTACTGTGGACAAAAGGTTAGTTCTGCATTAAATTAGGAACACTCTGCTCAGATGTTAAAAGGAAATATTTGTCAGACATGACCATGCTAAGACATCATAGGTCCCCTGATCATCATACACAGTGCAGGCCTACTTTGCATTCTTGGGAAGAAGCCCATAGAAAAAGTCATGATAAAATGCATTATCCTGAAACTTAAGTAGCTGCTGCCTGTGTATGTACTTTAAATTGTCTCCTGCAGTGCCAGCTCTTCACAAGCTATAGCCTCCTCCTTGTCTACTAATAGGTTCCATTAGTTTTGTGTTCCTCATGAGCAACCCAAAGGTGAACAGCTAGAGGGAAACACACACACAGTGGAGCTTTTTGACATGGCATTACCGAAACTCCCACAGACATGAACTCATATTAGTACTAGTACATACCAGTATTAGGAAAAAATTACTTGCTATTTGAAGACAACGAAAAGCCATAACCTCCCTTTTTCACAGCTGAGTTAGGATACCAGTAGATTAACAGAATTTTTTGTCAAAGGTATATATTGCTGCTCCTGAGGTTTTAATGCCATCAGCAACTGCCTCTTGGCTAACACAATCCATGCAAAGGCAGAGAACTACACGAAACTGTTCACCTGGCCCTGTGAGCAAGTGGAGCTCACTCACTCTCAATCCTACATTTTCCTCACTGCTGAAAGCTTTTTGATACTTCATTCTTCAGGACAGGCATAATACAGAGGATTCTTTGCATTCACATCATGTTTCCAAGAAATGTCAAAAGACAGGGTACAGAATGGTTGTTGTGGTTTAAGCCCAGACAGTAACTCAGAACCACGCAACCGCTCTCACACTCCCCTCCCTTTCCTCGTCCCCGCTCCTGGAGGGATGGGGAGGAGAATCGAAAGAACGTAACTCCCACGGGTTGAGATAAGAACAGTCCAGTAACTAAG
>JANHGB010013979.1:23020-35556 GCA_026283785.1 Coracopsis vasa | reverse complement strand
AGGGACTATTAGAAGAAAAAAGAGTGAGGGTAGAGGAAATTCTTTCATAATGTAAGAGCAAGAGGCCTGTAATTCTGAAAAACAATAGTTTTGAAGTTGATATAAGAGAAATACACTTAACAGTACCTAAACATAATATCTAGAACTTGCTTCTTAGGAGGCCTTGAAGTTTAAAAGCTTAGTGGGATTTAAAGTCTTAAGAGCTCATATGTGAATGCTCTTCTTTCATAAGCCAACTACTTACTTGGGAATAACAAACAGCCCCTGTAGTCTCTCTGCGCTAGGTTTAGTTCACAGTCTTTGAAACCTCTTGTGCTATTTGCTGTCAGATATCTGGACTAGGTGTCGTTGAAGGGTCAATTTCATTAGTTGCTGGAATTTGGCTTCATGCAAAAAGCTTTTATACTCAGAAAACTTGATTTTCTGAGAAATCATAGACATTTGAAATATTAGTTGGTGTAGTTCATAGGTGCTTATGAATTAGACAAAAGGCAGAAGGAAATTGAAAATATTCAGCAAATTACTACTTTTGCTCTTGGTTTTGCTTATTGAGCAACTACTCTAATTTTATGTCTGTATCATATTGTGTGTAGAAATAATCTGGTGCTGGTTTAAGATGTTAATGTGTGAGGTCTTGTGTTTGTACAGAAAACTGTTTTGTACCAACCTCGGAGATCATTGCTGTAGAAGAAACGGAACTTAACAAGAAACAACGGAATAGTGGCAAATGGCAAAAAATGGGAAAGCCACATGCTTTCACAGGTAAGGCAAATAGATAAATACACCCCTCCCCCCAAAAAAAACCCGAACCCAAACAAATAACACCCCAGAAAAAAACAATGAAACACCACCAAAAACCCCACCCAAACCAAACAGAAAACATCAAAAAAAAAGCCCAACCAAAACCCCCACAAACAAACAAAACCACATCTGCCCATTTACATCTAAAGATCCTTGTTTTGGGGAATAAACCCCTTCCTTTAAGAGCACATGCTGTGTTTAGTTCTTTAGCAAAGTTCGAACATCTTACATTTTGAGTGCTGAATGACTCTGCAGGAACATACTCGCTTTATGCTACTTGACTAGAAAATCAAGAGAGGCTGGAAAATTGGGTCCTACATGTTTGTGGTTTTAATGTTTAGGTTCAGAATGTGTGCATGAAAAGGTTCTTTGTATTATTGACTGCATTCTTAAAATCAAGTGCCAGAAATAGATTTCTGTTTGTTTTGGGGAAAGAGTGGTGATTTCTGTGCTGCAAAGCTGGGGCAAATGTGATTGCTCCCATGCCAAAACTTTATGTTGTGGAGTATTTTGATCACACTTAGTCCTTCAGTAACAATGATTGCTGATACTGTAGATGGAGAGATAAGGGTGCTTCTTGTCTCACCAGCCTAGTTCTTAATGCACGAGAAAACTCTAAATATTTTTTTTCTCCTTAAATTTCAGCTTTATAAAATTAAGTTCACCCTGTTGGTTACCTGGGAGCGGATGTGAGGGTTTTGGCTTATTCTCTTAAGCTTATGGCAATTTATATTATGTAGACATTGTAGACTTTAATGCAGATAAAAGAATACATAAGGTCAGTGAACTTTTATATTATGTCTATAATTAGTTTGTAGAAGATGGATTGTATTTAGTTTAAAAAGAAGTTTATGTTTGAGATTCTTCTGCAAGGTAATGACCTAGAGCAGTGTTTTCATTATGACTTTTTACCGATATCCTGTTCACACTCTAAATGCTTTTGTCATTTGCAGAAATGTGTGGTGGGGGGTTAATTATCACTTCTTCCCAAAGGTAGATATTTTGGATGTTTCTCAGAAATGCATTGGTCATTTCACAGAACTGCCTCATTGTGCCACTTTTTTTTTTCTTCTTCTTCTTTTTTTAATTTAAACAGTGTATTATGTGAAGAAAGCCCGAAATCACCGCTGGCGGTGCAGTGACGTGACATTCTGGTGTGCTGATGAGCACTTGTGTAATCAGTGGATACAGGCACTGAAAGAATTACTTGAAATGCAGAGTAAGTTTGACTAAACTACTAACATTTTCAGCATCATTTCACAGGCTTGTATCTCAGTTGCTATTATTCCGATGTATCTGCAGCTTATGTTTAAAAGTTGAGGGAGCTGAGTGTTGAAGTGTCTCATTCTTCTCATCACTGCTTTTGTATCTCGCGTATTTGCTAAGTTGTGCCGAGTGTTTTACTCTAATCAGTCAGGACTATAGGTGTCTTACAATTTTGCTCAGATGAAAGTTATTTTCACAAAATAAGGACACATTGGAGGCTTAGCAGAGGCTTTAAATAAGAGAAGTAAAGGGCAGATGTAAGCTTAGAGATTTGAGGTACTCCAGAGATACGAGGAGAAGGATTGTAGCAATTGTAAGATTTATGGGTCGCTTTTTGTGTGTCTGTCTAACCTTTCCAGTCTCTCTCATCAACAATGTGCCGCAGTAAGAGCTCACATTAATCATTTCTGGCACTCTTGGACAAGTACTCCTCGTAAAGCTAAAAGGAGTTTTGCAGAAATTATTCCTGAGAGATACCTTGATAGATGTCAGAGAGTGGCAGGACAGAATGGAGATCAAGGATGACCATACCACGGGCAGTGCCCTCACCATCCAGGGTGCAGTCCCACTGTGTCTGAGCAGGGTGGGCGGAGCAGGGGTGGGAGTAGCAGTGGGTCTGATTTACTGCTCAGATGAGATAATTGTGTCCATCCAGGCAGGCCAGACGGGAGCAGCAGAAGGTAGAGGTGGACTGTAGGTAAGCTACCTACAGCATAGACCTGAGGTCCATCTGAGACACAGAGCTAGAGAAGGGACCGGGTACAAATATACTTACAAAGTGACTCAAGCAAGTACTTAAGGCTCACATACAAAAAATGTATATTTAATAATAGTTGTTCTTTTGAACAAGTATTGTAAGCATGCATCTTACCTTGTGTAATGTATGCAAATCAGGAACATTAGTATCTCTCTTACAATAAAATATTATTAAGAATGGGGTTTGTGCACCAATTTAGTACACCTGTGAGAGATGTGGCCTGGGCAGTGATCTCTGTTTGAGTGCAGGTGTTCATTCTATTGGTATCAAACTATTTCAGAGAAGGTAACAGGTTCCCAGAGGGGGTGAATGGTGCTTTGGATGTGTGGCAGCTTTAAGCCTTTCAAACGTTCTAGATTTATTATGTAGGTGTGCTGGCTTAACTTGGTTATTCTTTCCTTTTCAAATAATTATTTAGAATTCCACCTGAGGAAATGTGAATGTGTTAACAGGTCTTTGTGCTCTATCCAAAAACAGGAAGGCTCCCTAGGTGCAGGAAGCATTACAATTTTGTGTATCTGTTAGTACAGAGGTGTAGTAATTGTTTTCATTGCTACCACAAAGGTAAATCCATAACTACTTGGACAAACTTGTATAACAGTATCAAAGGTGTTTTCTAGAGGGAAGGGCTTACACGCTATAAGGCAAGCACTTGCTGTGCACCATGTAGTTTGTGAGATATTTCCTTTCTGTGATAAGGACACCGTATCTATATTACAAAAGCCAAGAATGTTGTTTAAATAAATTAATGTAAAAGCATTTCTATGTGTGTTTCACTCACAAGTGCCTTTCCTATTGCTGCCTTTGGTTTGTCTTTTGTCTTGTATGCCTGTCATACTAATGTAATTTAGTGGGAAAGTTCTACAAGAATAACATACTTAAGAATGCAAGACATGGTCAGATGAAATTATTCTGAATTTCACCTGCTGTCTTCTTACCAATTTGTTTAATGCTGTCAATATCCTCAGTATAATAAAGAGGATAGATGAAGCAGGTTTTTATAGCACTTTGATGAAGATTTATAGAGTTGCAATCGTTAATAAAGAGTTATAAAAGGTCAGTGTGCTGTGTTCATTCTGATGTTTACAGGTTTGGTTTTGTATAGCTTGTTAAATTTGTCTTATGCACAGTAGTAGTATATTGTAATATTTTTTCATACTGCAGAATCTAGACCAAAGCAGTTGCTTGTGTATATTAATCCTTATGGAGGAAAACGACAGGGGAAGAGGATTTATGAACAGAAAGTGGCTCCACTCTTCAGTCTGGCTTCTATCTCCACTGATGTTGTTAGTGAGTGATGAATATTTTAATTTATTAATAAACACAATATGAACTCTTTAAAACACGTCTGAGCGCCTGAAGTTCTTTCTGTTACTTACCTTTTCTTACTAAGGAAACGAAGCTAAGTGGTGGGGGGGGACTGTTTTCTAATTGAAGCATAGATAGCCAGAAAATGTCAGCCTTATATCAATTTTCTTCTTACTAAACTAAAACTTGTGGTACTTCTGAGCTATTTGAGCTCTTCATTTATACGATACTGCCTTTCTTCTCTCTTCCAGTTTTACTGTTAAAAACAATTTTCATTTGCACAATTTTGTAATGAAATATTTTTTCACATGTACTACAGTGAGTGTGTCTTTCAAATCTTTACTTGGCACACAGTCCTTTGAAATACGTTTTATGGGCAGGCTGTTGGTGACATTGGTAATAGAATCATTATGAATAGAATCATAATGAATTAATAATAAAATTTCTATAACTATATTATAAATAATTTTATTTATATATAATTTTTAATGTGTTTATTTCTTCATAGTAACTGAACATGCCAACCATGCTAAGGACAATCTATTTGAAGTTAATATTAATAAATATGATGGGTAAGTAACCTCACTTGCCTTTTTTTTCTAGTCGATATATTCTGTAATCTGTTCTTGTATCTAATTTATAAAAGTAGCCTTCATTGCTGATAGTTTATTGTAACAGCAATAAGGAAAACTAAACCGTTTCAGTAAACCTGTTCAACACACAGTATTTTCAAGTGTAATATAACAATGTTTTCATGAGATCTGTGTTCAGAAGATGAATGTAAGATTAATTCTGCTTGTCCAGAAGTTGAGCATTTGCTGACAGCCCTAAAGCTACCCTGAAATGTTTTGTGGTAAAGGTGATCTTGATATACACGAGTCCAGAACTCTGCATTAGTAGCATTCAGCCTGTGTATGAAGAACAGGAACTGTTTACAAAAGCTTCAGATAGTTCTTCTTGCTATGTAGGACTGTTCAAATAATGGCTATGTAATTTGGCTTTATTTGTGTTTGTTCTGTTGTGGAATTACTGTTTTAAAGAAGACCTAATTGAATTGTGAAATTGCATTCCATTATTAAATCTGCTGTAGAAGCAGAGTATTTTAATAAATAAGCTAGTCTTTCAGCTTCCAGTTCATGACATGAAACAAGTTACATGGCTGGAAAATCATGCAAATGTATGGAGAACCTATGTAGATAAGCTCTCATAACTAGAGAATATAAAAATAGTGTTTTGTTGTGCTTGTTGACAGATACATGTAAACTGGTAAGTTGCAAAAATAAAACACTGTATCTTTTCAGAGTATTTTTACTGGGGTAGCAGATCTATCTGCATTATAGAAGTTGAGTGCGGGCATGATGTTGATAAATTGTGGAAGTAAAAAACTACATTTACAGGCTTTGTTCCTAGACTGCTCCCCCCCTTTTTTGAGGGGTGGGGTTTGGTCTTTCTCTCTCTAACATGAGTGATCTTAACAGTTGTCCAGAGCACTGCATCTTTTTAGAAGTTCATTATTCTTTCATCCCCAGTTTAGGCCTTAATGGCAGTTAGCTTGGGAACTACAACCTGTCTTTCCAAGTCTGGTTTTTGTATATCATGTACAAGTGTGTTTCTGTGGTGAACAGTGATGTTGGGAAGGAGTTCTTGTATTAATACTACTTTTTAAATAACAGATCACGTAGCTATATGGAAGATTTTAAAAATGGCTGAACTGCATAAATGCAAGTTTGACTGACTCCTTACATGTACAGGAAAAGCTTCTTTGGATTCCTACATCTAACTGTTGTTCACCTATTTTCTTAGATTAGCTCTTTCTTTTCATTCAGTGATGAGTTTCTTCATTTAATCCCAAGAGAAATCTCCAAAGAATTTCTTATGGCGAGTATATTAATCTAATAGCTCAGTGACAGAACAGCTTCTCTTCAAAGACAGTTACTTCAAATATTCATTCAGTTACAGTATAGCAGGTTTTCATACATTGCTGTGTAGAACTACAGCATGCTGTAATATTATGCAGGTACTGTCCATGTTTAGAATAAGTCTGGCATGTATGAATCACTTCCTTACCCATATACCTACTGCACAAGTCTTTGTAAAACTGTTTCAGGTTGTTTGTTTGGGTTTTTTTTCCTAGCTTTTGAATTAGTTCACAGAATGGTTGAGATTAGAAGGGATCATAGATCTTTTAAAAATTTGTTTTTCTTGTGGGCTCTCCTGAAGTCTTTTAGCATATGCAGTTTACTGTTACCATCTGTCTAAAAACTGAAATGCTAGTCCTTAAGAAAAATAAAACCAGAATGTAAGAATTGCTCTAAGAAGATCTCTCTTACAGTAGTTCTTTGCTAGGGGCTTTCACGTGCGTGCTTTTCACATCTGATTTTTGCTTTGAGTTTGGTCATCCTGATATTGTGTATGTGAACTTCTTTATCTGATAGGTCTAGACATTAATATTGTTGTCATCTCTGAGCCTGGAAATAGTGTTTGTTATAGATAGTTCAAGGCCAATACTGTCTTAGTAGTGTTCTGACATGGAAATTTTTGTCCACTCAACCTCTTTCTTAGAGTCTGCAGAGAAAGATGAGACAGGCTAAAGCTGAGGAATAGTGTAGTTAAGCTATGAGATGATAAATTCATTATAAAAATGAAAACCAAACATCCTTTTCTTCCTTCTCTCCCAGTCTCTTAGGTCTTGACTCAGAATTGGACAGTGTGTATTTTTAAGACTGTCCTCCCCATTCATGAAAAAATGACTGGGGTTTTTCAAGCTTCTGCTGAAAATACAGTAATAAGTAGACTTAAATCATCAATACTTAAAAACTAAATAAACTAACTTGTCCTATGAACAAGTGCTCATTCTGCAATGTCTGTTGCTGACTATGCGGAAGAGTAAGTCTTAGCTTATGCACTGAAAATGATTGCTATAGATAACAGGAAGCATTCCTAAACATGTTTGCTGGGGACTACCTGCGTAACTTTGGATTTGTCATGTGTGCCTTTCAAATGTATTTTAAATACCTTATGCTTTTGGAGTTCATGCTGTGCATTTGATTATTGTGCATGAAATGTATACTGCTGTAAAATAGTCTTTTACTTCCTAGTATTTGCTTGGCTGTGAACTCTCTGCTGAGCTTTAACATATTGTGGATCTGTGTAGCTGTTGCTGTTGCATCAGCTCTGACCTGAATTAAGTTCACAAAACAAAGTTTTGCATTTGGTAGCATCTAGAACTCTGCGTTTCATTATGGGTGGTTATGTAGATATACATGACTTCTGTCTGTTCGGGCTCTCAGCATGTTCAAAAGAGAATGCAAGCATGCACTTTTCTGGTTTTTGACTTTTATATAATATATATCCTTATTAAATTAATAGTGTAAGGTATACTTCTGCCTGAAGCCACAAATATTAGCTTAATTTTTCAGTTTTAGTAAAGGTATGCTATTTCCATTTTGTTTACTTGGAAAGCTGTATGTACAGTCCTGTTCAGTGTTTCCTTTGTATGGTGAATTTCCACTGATCCTTGTCTGTCCAAACGCAGCAATAGAGGATGAAGATATTAGGTTGCATTCCAACATTTTTTACTACCATTACAGACATGTGTAGGTGCCTTTGCAGTTGTGTAGCTTGACTGTAACTGCCAAGTTGACTGTGGGCAACTTATATCACATTAAAAAGAAGAGGAGAATAGACCAGCTATTTTTGATGTGCCCAGTGCATGCCCTAAGTAGAACACTTGCTGTGTTGTTTATTGACTGTTAGTGTGCATTCTAATTTGTGTTTCCTGGCAGTGTTGTTTGTGTTGGTGGGGACGGCATGTTCAGTGAAGTGATGCATGGTCTCATTGGAAGAATGCAGAAGGACTCTGGCATAGATCAAAATAATCCCAAAGCACCATTAGTCCAGTGCAATATAAGGATTGGCATAATTCCTGCTGGTAAGAAAGGGTTAACTTTCAGTTTACTTTATTCATTTATTCTTGAAATTTCTTCTTATTCATAACTCCTTGAATTTAGGTGTAAGGTATGAGCAATGATATTCCATAAAGACACCTAGCTAAAGCTGTTTGTATCCTGGTATAATTATTGATTAATTATTTGGGAGGGGTATTTTGTAAAGGAAATAAATCTTAATGTGCAACTTTAGAATTTGATTACTACTTCTTTTAAGTGTATGTGACTTATTGTGTGTTAATACAAGATAAGTTGTTGAAAGTAGTACCTTTGCTCATCTGAGCATATTGACTGAAATCTACTGAGCAGAGGCTTACCTGATAAGTATTTCTTCAGTTCCAGGTGCTCCACAGATTTAGTTAGAATTGGACTGAGAACCTCCCACTGGTCTGGCAAACTCCAAAAACATTTCCTCTCTCTCTCTCTTCCCGACTTCCCATTGTCATCACAGAAATCAAAGGGCAGCTATGGCTGAGGAACAGTTCTCAGGTTCCAAACCAAGTTGCAGTTTCTGCCCCTTTTTAGAGGTGCTATATCTTCACAGTTCTCCATGTCCATGTCAGCTGATTTTTCGGACGATCCTGACTATTGTCATTGAGAGGCATTTGAGCAAACTCATCCTTGAAATTCGGATCTTTGATGGTACACTTATGATTTTATTGACCATAGGCACTCTTTGTATCAGTCTTGTTAAATTTGGTGTCCCAGGCAGTACTTCACCCTGCCCAATTGGTCCCTAAAGATTCCTCAAAGAATGAACTTACAAGATGACTCTCTTTTCCAGGACTAGATTCAGTATTGCAGCTCATTAGTAGCATCTGCAATTCTGAGGACTCTGTGAAGACAAATGGACAGTTCAGTGTCTTTTCTATGCTGTTGTCTTTCTTGTCAGATGCTTGGGATTTGAATTAAAAAACTGTGATATGAAATAAACATTATGAGCTTCTGACTAGAACTATAACACAGACTTTATAAGAAAATTTAGCACAGGTTATAAAAATACACCAAGTGAAATAGTATATTTGTACCCTCAGACTTTAGGTGACTAATTTTATACTAGTATCTTTGTGAAGAATGTATCCAAACCCAAACAGTCTGAATTGTTGCTTGGAAGAAGCTTAACCCTTTCTGCTTGCAGTACAACAAGAGTTAGATATCTAAAAGTTCCGATGTGGATATGCCCTTACAGTTTTTCATTCTGCTTTTCAGGTAGCACACTAAGGGTTCTTTATAGCATTTACTATGTATAAGTATATTCTGATTTTGTTTTTTAAAGCTTTGTATTAAAATCAGTTTGTATAGTAAGCTTAACAAGAATAGAATTTTAAGTGCTTTATCCTTTGTTTCCCTTATTTGGGCAAAGTTCTTGGACTAAAGGTTTTTGCTTGCATGGTTGACTTCAGAAGATTTTGCCTACTTGTGATATTAGAGACCATAAAAGGATACAATTGAAAAAACAGAACCTCAATATTAAGATCTATTTCCTTGGTTTTAGGAAATTAACTATAAGCATGTTAAAATTGAAAGATTAACCTTGTTTTTTCAACAGTTTCTTAATGCATTTTTTCAAGTTGCAACCAAAATGCATGATCTTCACTGATATTTTAGTATGGCTAACATGTATTAAGTAATTTTCTTCTCTTAAGTACTTCAGTATTTGTGTGCTTTGTCCATTGTAGCTGTTTGTTATTGAATGTATACTGCATGCTGTACTCCTTGAACTAACATGAGGTGCAGCCTTGTAATCAGTGCTATGTTTCAAGTATTTTCTCCAGGCTGAAGTTCTGTTAATTAAGTTTCTGGAGGTACAGATGATAATACATATCTTGATCTGTTTGTATATTGTACAATATTTAAAATGATCCATTACTGAAAATATGGGAGAACATTTATTTACTGAAAAAGGGAGTCAAATCACTGAACAAATCTTAACTCTTTCTTAGCACATGTAATCATCAGAGGGACCTTAAATTGTATATGAAATAGCCAAACTCATGCATTGCAGATGGTCAGGAAGGCAGCAAGAGGTTTTTTTTCCAGTCCTTGGTGAAGGTGTTCTCAGTTCATATTTGTTTGATGTAATGGAGCTCTGACTGTGTGTTGACCCCAACAGATCCTGTAGTTCCCCGAGTAGTGTAAGAAGTCTGTTCCAAAGTAAGTGAGATCCTTAAAAACTACTTCTTTTTTTTTAAACTAAACTGACAGTCCTAAAATACAGCAAGTCAAAAGGAATAATGAAATATAAATCATGCTTTTAGAAAAATTTCATCCATGATGCTCTTTTTAGTCCTTTATAACCAACCTTTTTCTTAAAATCCTAAGATCTCATTAATAGATATTGAAAACAAACCCATAGTTCAGAGAATAAGTTCTAAGGCTCTGTGTGTCTTCTGATACATGAAGACAGCTTTTCAGTGAGTACAGGAGCCTCGGGTAAGGTGACACTGAATTGGTGTTTTTCCCTTTTTTTTATCATTTATTTCCTAATGTCAAGCTGTGTTAACGGAAGCATGGCAGGTTGTGGTTTGCGGTTGCGATTAAACAGTGTCTGTATTCAAACTAACAGTTCAGCAGATTTAATCTTTGCTCAGAAATTGTCAATTTACTTACACAAAGGCTTGAAATTACAAACGAAAGAGATTTCATGTTAAAAAGCTCTCTTCTATATAACCATTTCTGAGTAATTGGCTTTATTTCATAAGCAGAATCCCATTGTGCAGGCTCTTTTTTCCTTTTTAATGTTAGATGCTACTTCTAAACCATGACTGACTTTCTGGAGCAAACCATGCTTGGCCCTCTTTTCTTTTCCTCAAACAAATGTGTGTCTTTCCTTAGTGTGTTTTCTGATTAAAAAGTATAATTTATTTTTGTGTTTTGTGGTACATTTTTATGAAATAACTTGTGTTTTTATTGGCATGAATAAAGCTTTTACTCAAATAGCAGTTTTAACTTCCGAATTTCCCTTAGTTGCAGCCAGTCTTCTAATCTTCCAGTGTAAATTGACTGATTGCTGTTGTAAACAGATTTGCTGTTAAAAGGACTTAGAGGTTGTATCAACCTAACAAAATTTTGCATTGCAATGTGGTAACCACAAGTCAGCACACCTACAAAAACTTCTGTTTAGTTATTACTTCCTCTTAGTGTCATCTAGCCTTAAAAGCACATTCAGCCATGGCTTCTCACTGCATTCAGAATGGTAGAGTGCCTCTATAGAACTCATTTCTCTTATGCCACATGGTACTGAGGTTTCATCCACATGTTTTTGTTTTAAAATTATACTCTCTGGAGCAAACCGAAGTAATTTGTTCTTCTCACTAAATTCGGCATAGAACAGGAGGACAAAGCTGTCAACTGCTGTTGGAGGACTCTTTAGTAGAAGAGCATGGGTTAGATTAAATACTCTTGTGATCTCAGTAGGTAGGAAAAAGAAATCTTACTTCACTCTGTGTTGTGGCATATTATTAATTCATTTGTTCTTCAAAAAACAAGTAAGTCTGCCAGTCTACCCTAGGGATAAGCGGAAGATCTTCCATGCACTAGGGAGGATGGAGTAAAGTGTAGATACAAAGTGGTAATTGATATAGTGAATTAGGCATGTAGTGTATCCAGATCCGTCTCACTTTCATTGTGGTCAAGGTATAAACTAATGAATTGAAGCATGCAATGTGATTATAATCAGCATGTTGATGTGTGGCTGTAGAAGTTGAAAATACTAAAGACAGCACAGGAAGGTGTATAAACTCTGAGTAGGAACATGACTGTATGCCCAGGCCATTCATCTCTCCCTGTAACAGCAGCTTCCTCCCTTTTGAATGTGTCAGATCCTTGTCATTTGAAAGTCACTTCCCAGAAAAGTCACCATATGGATTTTTTCATAATTCTAAATGCTGCTTGGAGAAGAGCATGCAGTTATCTCAGTCATTAGCATGACTCACCTGGTATTTCATCTATGAGGTGACTGCGTGGATTATGACTTCACAAAAATACTTCAAATGTATGGGATCCCCTCTGAAGTAATTTTACCTGTTTGCAGTACAGAATCCTGTTGCCATACTAATTTATCTCTGAGGATTCCATTTGTGCTGTGGAAGCACCTGCCCTTGTCAAGGGCATCTCATATGGAGCACTAAAAGTATTTATTTCTTTACTAAATTTACTCTTTTCTATAGGATCAACATCTAGCTGAATTTCTTCTGTCATATGCTCAGTTTAGTACTTCCAGTTCTTTGAAATCTGTGTAGTTTTCCATCAATAAAAGCACAAAAAAGAATCCTTGAAGCCCACAGCATGTGTGTGTTCTGGTTTAATAATTTTTCAGATTAGTAATTCTAGCACTTTGGGGGTTCTGTTGTTTGGTGGTTTTGTTTCAGAGTTTGGTTGTTTTGTTTGGCTGGTTTTGGGTGTGTTGGGGTTTTTTTTCGGGGGGGTGGGGAGAGGGTTGTCTGCAGCATCAATGG
>JANHGB010013979.1:0-18707 GCA_026283785.1 Coracopsis vasa | reverse complement strand
TGGAAACCAATTACACTGAAATTAAAAATATTTTTAATCAAATGTGTGAAATACTGTTACACATGTGCTTCTTTATTACTAATTTATGGTTAACTCTGTTCAGCGTATGTAGAGTTTAGGCCATTGGACTAGGTTTAGAGAGATGGATAGACTTTAATTGGGTTATTAAATGTAAATATACACACCCACCGATCCCACCCAAACCCACTACCACTCCAAAGCTTACCCTACGAGGACATCAGAGAGTTGATATATGCTTTGTTCTTAGGGATTTTCAGGACTTGACTGGGTAAGCCCTGCATAACCTGATCTGATGTCATAGTGTGAACCTGCTTGGAGTGAGAGGTTTGATGAGGAACCTCCTAAGGCCCCTTCCAGATTGAATTATCCTCTGATAGCATGACATATACATGTCTCATAGAATGACATACAGGATTAAGTAGTATCTGGTAAATGTATAGATCACTTTGATCCCTTCCATAACATCCCCACTTACTGCTACATGGTAAATGAATGTATGTGCTTCATTATAAATTTTTAGCATTTTGACCTCTTCTCACTTAGTGCTTAATGCTTTTTAAATATTAGTGAAATTAATATTAAAAATTATTTTCCCTTTCTGCATGTATAAGCAATATATATGGATATATGACATATATGACATAAATACAACGGGTTTTGATTTTTTTAGATTTTGTAACATTAAAGTTGCTATCATGTTTGCAGCTGCAAACAGAAGAAGTCTTAATACAACCTTGTGCTTCTAACTTTCATAGGTGACTGTCAGCCTCTGGATGTCTGTTCTGTACATCATAACAACACGTTTTTGAAGTACTGTGTATCATTGCTGGGTTACGGTTTTTACGGAGATGTATTAAAAGATAGTGAAAAGAAGCGGTGGATGGGTCCAATGAGATATGACTACTCAGGTAACTTGTGTCATTATTGCATTTTTTGTCAGCACATAAACATGTCAGAACAGTTGATGTTCATAACAAACAACCAACTCTCCAAACCAACCTTTTATGAAGCCTTTAAACATCAGAAACAGACTGAACCTGATTTTAAACTCCTTGTAGTACCACGTACATTGGATCACATTATGTAGAGGTTCATAACTTTGGGGACAAAGTTTATTGTGCACTCCTTGAAATTGTGTTGAATATATGTGACCTAGTGATACCTACCTAAGAAATAGTATCTCTTCTGTGCTAATAGTTTTGACATTCTTTTCAGTCAGCTAAAGTTAAGAATGCCTCTGTCTTGGACATTCAGGTGATGGAATGAATTGTTAATTTTGTTCTTCCAGCACTAATCATAGCGATGAGCAGTTTAGCCTAGTTAGCCAATATTTGGATATATTCTGTACTACTGGAGAGTACTTTTTACCTTCTTTGATTTGTCTTGTGTTATTGAAAGAAGATGCGAAAGCAGAATTTTAGTAGTGTTAGGCCAATTTTAAGATTTGATAGTGATATATAGCTAAAATGTTAGTTGGCTTTTAAAGGTGTTAAGTAGTAATGGCACTGTTGGCAAATGTTTGAAATTTGAGGGGACTACATCAAAAGGAGTGTGACCAGCAGGTCGAGGGAGGTGATTCTGCCCCTCTGCTCAGCCCTCATGAAGGTCCCTTTGAACCCAAACCATTCTATGATTCTATGTATGCAGAGGTGTTTGCAATGTGGATTTATAATGATGTAATGCTGCTTAATATTTTTATATATATATATATAGGCTTCAAGACTTTTCTTACTCATCATTACTATGAAGGAACAATTTCATTTCAACCAGCAAAACACACACTGGGATCTCCACGAGATAAATATACCTGCAGAACAGGGTAGGCTAATGTTTAACTCTGAATATCTGACATGCAGCCTGTACATAAATAGATGTCACAGAAATGTTGTTTCTAATATAAGAACACTTACTCTGAAAGACACAAGCTTGTAAAAAAGGTTTATTGACATTATTAAAGAGAGCACCATGTTATTAGGTAAACAGAAATGTAAAATGTAATAAGACTTTGTTAGCTGTTCCATCTCTTCCCACAATTTTAAATGAAGAACAGTGTATAACAGTGAAGAACAGTATAACAGCATGGTACCCAGTTACAAGGTGCTGAAGGTACTATGCTGTGTTAGTGTTGATAAATTTAATGTCTGGATGCCTCATGGCTTCTACAAATAGAAATAATTATTCAGAAGTTCTCAAATGTTCACACTGTAATTGGATCTAGCAATTTTGGTGGTTGTTTTGGTGCCACGACAACAGCTGGCATGGCTTGTCCTGAGGATATGTCCTCAGTAATCACTCTATTTAGCACTCTTTTTATAGGCAGCTACAATACTGTATAAATTCTGTGTGTTATTCTTCACTTGTTTCTTCAACCAGGGAACCTACCTCAGTCTCCCAGTGTTCCTTCCTTTCTCTTTGCTTTCACCTGCTTGAAATTATGCAGCAGTATTTATTATTCCTCTTTATGCATGAATGTATCTATCAGAGATATAGTAGTTGTTACAGCAGCAAATGCAACAGCAAGATGCCAAGGAGCCAGAAACTTTGGCCAGAAACTACATGGAAGTTGTTGAGATTCTGCTGTGTTAGTGCCATGACATGCTACAGATCACGATCTCCAGTACTAGCTGAACAAACTATTCTGATCCATCTGGTTCCTTGATGCAGGAGAAACTCCAGAGGGAGAAAGCTGTTATCCAGGTCTCAGTCAGAGAGTAAAGAGTGCCTGCTGCCTCATGTGGGATTTTATACATCCTGATAATTGTTGGAAGGGAAATAGGGCTGGGTACAAGCCTTTTAGGAGAATTCTGGAGTGTGGTGATGGCAGTGATCGTGCAGGTGATTGATAAGTTGATGAGGACAAGTGCTCTGCTGGTCTTGTTGCAGAAAAGGGAAGTGGGGGATGTGAAAACTGAGGGCAGCGGTGACTGGGAGATTACAGAGTCTAAAATCCTGAGAGAAGTAAGCAAGACAAAAAGTAGAATTGCAGCTCTGAACTTTGGGAGAGCAGATTTTGGCTTATTCAGGAATCTTGGCAAGATTCCATGGGAGACTGCCCCAGAGGACAGAGACCCAGGAGAGTTGGTAATTTCTCAAATCAAACGAACAGCCCATTTTGATATGCAGAAACTTGAATAAGAATGGTTGATAGGAAACCAATATGAATGAGCAAGTATCTGAGAAGTAAAGAGAAGGTACAAGTGGAATGGTTTACTTTGGAAGAAACCAGAGACATAGCCTAAACACACAGGGATGTAGCTGACAAAGCCAAAGCTCAGGTGGAATTGAAATCAGTGAGGCATGTGAAGGGTGTTACTTCTTACAAAGGAATTATATAAGTATAGCAATCAAAACTTAAGGCTAAAGGACCCATGGGCCTGCTGCTTAGTAGTATGGGGTACCTACTGATAAAAGGTATGGAAAAGTAATAGGAAATTACTCCTTTGCCCCACTTTCCACTGATATTGTCTTCCCACAGTCTTTACAGGTACCAAAGGCCTGTGGATGAGTGGGAAATAGTGGGTGTTACATACCTTGACTTTAGCAAGGCCGTTGGTACTGTTTCCTATAGTATTCTTAAAACCAAAATGTTGAGATGTGGTCTAGATTAGTGGATGGGTAGAGAACTGGGAAGATTATTAGAAAGGTTGTGAGTACCAAGACCAGTTGGCAGCTGATTACTAAGGGTACCCCTCGGAGATCAGTACTAGAGCTAATACTGTGCAACATCATTATGAGTGACTGGGATGGTGGCAGAGAGTGCACACTCAGCAGTTTTATGGGTGGTACCAGATTGGGAGGAGTGGTTGACATGTTGAAAGTCAGGGCTGCTATTCGGAGGCCCTTTGGCTGAAGAAATGGCCAGTAGGAACCTCCTGAAGCTCAGGAGAGGGTAAACATCATGAATCCCTGAGTGAATAGCCTCATGCAGTAGTATTGACTGGCAAGGAACACACCTCTGCCAAAAAGAACTTTGGGATCCTGGTGTATAGCAGCTGTATCCAAGTAAGCTGTACCTTGTGTGTCCATGCCGCAATGGCCAGTTGGCCATGCTGCACCTTGGGGTGGAGAGATCTTGTAATTATTGGGTAAAACAAAAAAGCTGAACTGAATAATAGTTGTGTTTTCAGGAACTGAGTGGTATTTTTGTTTTCAGATGTTACATTTGCAAGAAAAGTGAGCAACAGCTGGCACAACAGCAGAAGCAGTGTGGATTAAAACATGAAGGTAATTTGTCAGAAAAAGCGTGATAATGTAATATTATACAAATTATTGTTTTTCAGAGTATATCAGTTCAAGTGTGTGTGTGGTTTGGGTTTTTTAACTATTGTGAGTTACATTGTTTCTTTAAGAAAAATACATGTAAATATGTGGAAAATACGTAAGGTGTCTTCTCCATCCAAGCCTCAGAAAATTCTGAGAAATTGTACTGGTCACTTGTATATTTCAATGGGCTTGGTCTCTCGTCCTCAGGTAAGATATATTTTGTGAGCTAAGACTCTGTTCTTTTTGTGAGAAGGGCTCAACTGTAAACTGTGAGGCAGTACAGAAGGAAGCAGTTCATTAAGACAGCTTTTAGAATAGATCAGGTTTAAAAATTTGTGTTTTCTAGTGCAAAAGTCACCCTGTGGAAAGCTGTTTAATAAGAAAATGGGAGGCAGTGAACTTGGACAACTAATAACGATCTGGTGGCCTGAAGTATTTCTGTACAATACCCCACCAATACTCAGTATAAACGATAAATAAGATTTCTCTTCTCTTTCTCTTGTTACGTTATCCTTACTCTCTTTTTTCCTTCTGTTCCAACCCCTTCCTACACTTGCAGGAATTTTTGTTTTTATAGGCAAAACTCTTCCTTCCTTTCGTTAAAACAACTGTCAATATACTGGATTCTGTGCTGTCATCTTCCTAGTTGTATCTTTGTCTAACTACTGTGTCCTAATGGGGAGCACTTGTGGCCTTGCTGGAGTAAAAGATACAGATTCAGTTGGATGAGTTTTGCTTCTGATCTGAGTTTGTCATCTTGGATAAACCCTTCATTAAACAGCAGGAATCCTTCCCATGGGTGCTTGCTTCAGCCTTTACTCTATTTTTTCTTTTCTTGTAAAGCCCAGTACCTAAACCCATAATTTTCTTGACACAACCATTGGCCCTTATGACCTGGATTCTTATAATTACAGTTATTTTGCGCAGTGTCTTTGCCAGGTTCTAGACATTTGTCAGCAAAAAAAGTATCATCATACTATAGAGATTCTGTGGTACCGTAAAGACGGTATATAGATTTCTATGCCAACTTGAATTCCTGTTATACATGCTTATATATAGTGCTTCTATCCCAGCTACTGCTTTTAGATCTTTGATGTAGTCAGCAGATGGGCAGATTGCAGTGTTTCTTGAGATGTTTTAATTTATGCCTAGATTTAGCTAAAGAAATTGCTTTGCACAATGTTTTCCTAGGAGCTAAATGTGATAGTAGGGGTTTTGGTAAGGGAAAAAAAAACCCTGTCTTTTTGAGAAATAACTGTAGTTCAGAATTACCAAGCTTTTTCCTTTTGTTTGTGGGGGTTTTTTTGTTATTGTTTTGGGGGAGGGAGGGTTGTTTGGTTTTTAAATCTGCCATTTTGTTAGCTTTGATGGAGGACAGGCAAGAGAAAGACACAGGTTATCAAGCAATCAAGACTGCTTTAGCCAGCATTGCACAAGACATTAAGCAGATAATTATGTAGGATATTGTTTACTTAAATCCATTTTACTTCTGCTGGCTGGCTTGCTTTGCAGTCCAGTCTCTTCTCTGTTTAGTACTGGTAAGCAAACAAAAACAATCAGCTACTCTTGATTTGTAATGAAAAGGATTTTAAATCAACACCTCAGACAAGCTTTTTACTCAGCAGGGTGTGTTGGCTGACTCTCTCATTGTGTATTTGGTTTGTGTACAATTTAGGTAAGTTTAGAAGGATGCTTTCATGGGCTGTCAGTGAGCATATTTCTTCGCATTGTGCCAAAGTCTATGTATATGTGCTGAGTAAACACTGAGTGTTAGTACTTGATGCTGATTTCAGCAACTTGCCGTGTATTTATACACAATAGACAGTTGAAATGAGCTTATGATTGCTCTATTGTATGAAGGATTTTTTTTGGTGAGTTGTTTGTGCTATTACAGTGATGTACCGCACTGAATGCTTACGAAAGCAGTCGGTCATTTAAAATGTGATAAATATCCTGACTTGATTCTTACTGGAAGGGTAAAGCTTTTTTTTTTTTGATTAACATACTGAAATTTATACTATATGGTACTTTTCCCACTAGGTGAATATAAGCTATTACAGTAACATTCATAAGCATTCTTCCTTAGGTCATTTGAGACTTATTTATTGCAGTGAGCATACCTTAAAAGTTAACACGTGTAGCATGCTGTAGACTAAATTCTTAATGTTTCTCAGATAAACAACACAAGGATTTATCAGTAAAGGGTGTTGTTTTATTTTGTTGTTTGTATATCAGAAAACTTGTAAATAAGCACTTGTATAGTTGTGGACACAGATGTTTCCAGTTGTAATAGTTTCTTATGTTCTGTTCAGTTACCTTCATCTCTGAACAGAGCCTCGTCATTTGCCTACAGCCTGAACAAAGTCATTCTGTAGTTTGACTTTTAAGTTTTTCTCATCTCTCTTAAGATACACCTTTTGAATATGATTTAAATTCTTTCTTTCTGTATTGTACTGTTTGAAAGCAACATAAGAAAAACAGCAGTAAAGCAAGCAATTCTAAACCCACTCTGGCTATTGATGTGAAAACGTTGAACTCAAGAGCTGCTTTTTTTTTTTTCTTGCTATTACTGTTTGGTTTGTCAGGAGATAGAGAGGACAGTGTAGATGGAAAAAGAATAAAGTTTTTGGTTTCCTTTAAGTCTTTTGTCACATTATAATCCTACTCTGTTTTTCCTGGAGTTCTGTTTTTCTTGGTTCTGTTGCTGAAGTGTGTATAGTAAGAAGTTCCAGTGAATAAAAATTCAAGGGCGCAAGTAAAGTTCAAAGAGCAAAGAAGAAATGCAGCATACTTTCCAAACTTTTTTTTCTTATTGTTTTTTTCTTCTTTTTCTGATGCATAAAGCTGGGAAGAGATCAATTCAAAATGAGTGCACCATAGGCTTTAGGTTCAAAATTACCTTGACAGTTGTAAAAAATGATTCTTTAAAGTAGATGCAAAGTTCTTAAAACTAAGACAGTAAAGAACAGCAGAATTTCAGTACGTGAAATATATAGCATAAATGTCATCTACAGTCCCATCAGAGAAGCACCTTGAAAATAACTATAAGATAACCCAAATGTGGGGAACTGAATAATGTTGCATTACTTAGTCCGTGCCAGTTAATATGCCTCAAAACCTCAACCTTGCTGTGGTTTCATGGTTAAATTTTAATAAGCTTATATAAACAAACTTTATCATTTTTCTGTTCAGTCCTTTATTTTACCCCCATCATCAGCCATGGCACTTTACTCCTGAACTCCAGTCTTAGAACTCCATGTAGCTTCATAGACTGTTCTGCAGTCATTACTGCTGTGGAATTGTTTGTTTGAAGTATCTACATCCACTCATATTGAGAGGGGAATAGGAGTGTTATGGCTGCTTTATGGCTTTTTCTTTTTGCAGTGAGGAAGGTGATTATGTGTAATATAAAAATGTAAAGGCATTTTTAAATCTATTTTTATCCATATTCAAGAAAGTACAGGTTAGGTGACAGTTCTGTGCAGTGCCTGCCACTGTTTCTTTGTTCTAGAAAATTCCTCTGCCTCTTGGTTTAGGTCTGATCTCTAACAGGACACTGTTATGTTGAAAACAGACTTTTGTACTGATTTCCAGAAATCTGTAAAGATTTATGCACAGGAAAGTTCAACTCTGTTAATAGTATTAATCTTCAGACATTTGGGGTTGGGGTGGAAACAGACTACCCAAATAGTACTGATTCTGAATCTGATGTGCATATGTCAGAAATGGTGATCAATTTTAGTAGATAATCACAGTCTGTGAAGGGAGAAAGAAACTTGCTCTGTTAGTATATGAAAAATAAATTTATTTTTTAAAAATGCAGTTTATTTTAGATATTTATTGACAGTACATGAATATGGGCAGTATAAACTTGTAAGCTGCCAACAATAGTTGCTTCTTAGTGTTCTTCCGAGTAGATCAAATCATAACGTATCTCCATGCCTTTATTGATGTGTTTCAGAAGAAGAAGAAGAATGGAAGGTTATTAAAGGGAAATTTCTAGCCATTAATGCAGTAAATATAAGCTGTGCCTGTCCACGAAGTCCGAAAGGTCTTTCACCAGCAGCTCATTTGGCAGATGGTTCAGCAGACCTCATTCTAGTTCGTAAATGCTCAAGATTTGATTTTCTACGGTATCTTGTCAGACATACAAACCAGGATGATCAGGTGTGTATTCCCTTTGGCAATGAATTCTCCAGTGTCAGTCTAAATTGTAAATATTGATATTCTTATATGAAAAAACATTTACAAAGCAGGTCTGTTGTTTTTTCTTTGTTTTTTAAAAAAGATTATGCATTTTGGGTGACATAATCTCATCATGTGTGCCATTAAAAAAAAATCACTCTAGCTAAGTCAGACGTTTGGCTGTAGCATTCTAATAAAAGTCCAGTTTTCCTAATTGAATTCTGTTTTATAACATTTTCCATATATGTGCTGTTTGTACAATATTTACAGTGATTTCATTGCAACTGTGCCCCCATGTATTTGTCATGAAAAACTGTTCACAGCAGTGCAACATAGGCGAGGTAAAAGATGTAGTGAAGAATAATAAATCACTTTTGTAAACTGTGTGAAAATGTGGTTTAGAAGAAAGTTACCAGAACTGTAGTTTGCTTGTAAAGTGCAGGCTTTTAGCAGAATTTTACTACATAAATGTGATCAGGATATGAGCTTTATTCATTTGGCTTTAAAATTATTCTTTGTGTATGTTGTAGCTGTCAGGATAGACTATAAGGAAAGATTCATCACTGCTTTGGATTGTAGTATCTGTTGAAACCAGAGCTGTGGCTGTGAGCACACACATTTAGCATTTGTCACAACCTGACGATATTAACGTGTTCTGGAAATTATCTGAACAATGGGTTAATGTCATAGTCAGTTATAAAAGCACTAATAAATCTCACTCGTTTATGATGCTATTCTTCCTCCTCTGTAGAAAAATTAGTATAGATTCTCTGTCCTCTATTGTAACATTACCATTCCCTGGGACATTTTGTGTCTGTTTTCCTCCTTCCTGCTATTCTCAGTCTCCTGTTCTTCCCTTCCCTCCTTCCCACTCACTCTCACTGCTCCCTTGATATTTTCGATTATTTGAAGCCTTCCTTGGCTGCCTTTCAGACTGGCTTCAACATGTATCAAGCAAGTACATTCTGCTTAGACTTGAGACATGAGAGCATTCATGGATGGCTCTGTGCAGCTGTGGAAACCAGTTTTTGCAACTAAGCTGTTTGGACTAGCACACTGCTTAGCCAGCCTCATTGTATCCATGAGCCACTGCTTCCAAGAGTGGAGTTTGACAATTTGACAGCTTTTTTTATGGCTAAAAGCTGAGGGAACTTAAGACCTAGGAGGTCCCTTCAAATCTGATGCTTTTTGGGATTTGTTACTGTAGCCATTCCCCTTCCAGTGCTTCCTACCTGTTTCTCTCTGGCTTGAAGTGCAGATTAAATGCAGGGTTGTCCTCACTTCAGGTCAGTGTCTACCATAATAGTGGGAAAGCCCTTTTTGAAAACTTAAAAAATTGTGAGGAGCACCCTCTAATTTGATTGCTCCTTTAATTTATGAAGCCTGTTTTAAAGCATTTTTATGATACTATAGTCTGCATCCCCTAAGAGCGATCTTTTAACTGTCCTACTTTTTCTAGCTGAATTAACTAGTTAAAAATACATTCATTTTGTTAGAATGTAATAATATTGCTCTCTATTCTTTTTATCCTGTACACCCAGCTCTGGGATGTGATCACACTGCCATGGAATTCTCACCTTCAGGACATTGTTCCAAATGCAGAAGGTGAAGGCTTTCAGAAAAGCCTATGTGTCTTAAGGGCTGTAGTTGAACAGGTCCTGAGGATGGTACAAAGATCCAATCCAGACCTTTTTGACTTCAATTCCATGCTATAATAGTTTTTTTTAGGGCATGATTTATACCCCATTGACTCATAATCACAAAACCTGTTACCTGATTATCTATAACGTGGCCACTTGAAGAGGACCCTTGAAAAGTAATGTTCCAATTTCGCTTTATTGTTTCTGACTTGTGCTGCTTTTTAAAAACAAAAATCACGCTCTGCCTCAGATAGGCTTCTCCAGAAAATTGGAGTGGACAGACTTGAATACAGAATGCTGTAGTCTGACTTGCTTTGCACATCAAGTGTATTTAACTAATTGTAATTGCCTGTTTTGATTTGTTTTTTTTCTGTGTAGTTTGACTTCTCATTTGTAGATGTTCATCGGGTGAAGAGTTTTCAATTTACTTCAAAGCTTTCAGAAGACAATGAAAGCAATGTCACCGACATGGGAAAGAAACGATTTGGCCAGTTCTGCAGAGATCACCCAGCCTGTTGCTGTAATATTGCTAATAGCACCTGGAATTGTGATGGAGAAACTCTGGAGAGTTCAGCAATTGAAGTGAGGTAAACATTGATTATTTTTCTCCATATACATCAGGCCTTTTCACTGATTTTAAAGATGCTCACAAAGACATCCCCAAAAGGTGCCTCTACAAAGCACATTTGGGTCTTCTGATAATAAACTTTTTTATATATCCTTTTTTGAGTCCTTTCCAGAGAACAAGTGTAAGTGATTACTGAGAAAGATGGATGGCCCTACCTTTGGAGTCATACTTCTTAGGAACTGCTACATGCTTGTGTTGGGAGGATGCCTTTTAAAAGGGCAGAGTACCTTATTACTGTGAGGAACAGCCTTTTCTGTTAACCATAAACTTAAGTAAGCATCATTGCCTTACAGATGAGTGTGTCCCATACTTCATATTTTTTGACACACAGCACTGAGTCTTATCTCCAGCCTTTGCATATGGAGAAAGAAGTTCACAGTTGTGCAAATAATCAAATTAGAAGGGAATAGAGGTTTGTGAAATTTGAAAGGGTTTTTTGATTGAATTCTTTGGATTTTTTTGGTTGATTTTGTTTGTTGTTTTTAGAACAAAGGGAAGCAAAAATACCTAATATTTGCATGCAAGTGTGTCCATTAAACATGATCACTTAACAGTCCAAAAGTGATTTCTATAGATATTGTGTACTGTATAAAATCACCTCATCTAAGTGCCCGATACAACTCTGTGTGTGGAAAAGAGGAATAACCTGAGTGATGGATATGTGAAAGCATCCAACCTTCTTTGCAGGAAAGGAATGTATCAAAAATGAGAGTGCATTTTCTGTAGTCTGGAGCAAGGAATTTTGTCCCACTGCTTAAAATTAATGGATTATTAGAATTAAATATGTAGTATCCGTTTGTTTCTTACTAATTGATCTCTATATTTTCCAGGGTTCACTGCCAGTTAATGAAACTATTTGCAAGGGGAATCGAGGAAACCTGTAAAGATGAAGCTGCCTACAGCCAGAGTAGTGTTGAGCAATTACTATAGACATTGTTCCTCCAATGGGGAGAAGAAAAAATGAAAGCTCAAGGAACTTGAGTAAATATGCATTTTAGTCAAATTGACAAGTATTTTAAACTTTTAGGTTTGATTTTTTGGTTTTTTATGGCTTCAGTTTAGTTTTAGACATTTTATTGCATTGTGTCATATTTTGAAAAACATTGTAATCATTAAAATGTACCTTGGAGCAATGCAATCTAAGTTATGTTAGAAAAGAGAGAATTGGCATATATATATATATATATGTAATCATGATGACTGATAAATTCTCTGTGCTTTTCTAGAGAGCTAATATAGCGGTTGTGTTGCAATAATATCTAAATGTTACAAAACATTGGACTTTCCACTGTCATCAAACCAAGAGATCAAGACAAGATATTTTCAGAGTCTGAGGAGATGTTTTTTGCTGGGGTTGTTCCGTAGTTACATGTGGCTTAAATGCTGGACAACAGTGTTGTCATTCACATCTTTGTTTAGTAAAACTTTTCATTTTGTAGTTCTGACTATACCTTGCAACTTATCAATGCAATTCAAACACACATTCCTGGCTTTAAGTAATAACAATAAGGGTTTAGGAATACTTTGAAAGATAAAAAGCACATCTGTATACAGATCATACCTTGTCGTATACATTCTATTTATAAAGGCTTCCTTGCATGATGCTTTTTGGAATGATGAAGGGTTTTATGGCTGTTTGGATGATACCAAATACTGCATACTGCAACTGAAGTGTCTTGCAAGCAACTTGCAGGGATACTTATGTAATACCAGAAAGGCACAAGCAAAGGAAAATATAAATATCTTCTGAAACACCAGCAAGTTTAGATTTTTCTTTTGAATCTAAAATTAACATATGAAAAGCTTCCCTCTTCAGTACACAGTTCCTCAGAGATTCTACTACAGATGTTAAAATGTCTTTGTGAAATAAGATGCTGGAATGTTAAGTTTAAAAATATTTGATTGGAAGAGGTTTTTTTTAGTAATGTTCATTTAACTAAATATGAAACAAAATAATTTGTATTGTGAAATGAAGGGAAGAAACTGGCATTTGGTAAATCATGAAATCACTGTGCTGATTTGTTTTTATAGCAAAAAACAGACTATCATCTATAGCTCTGGAGTGATTTTTTACGTTGTGTATGGATTTGTGTATTATGGCACATACATGTTCTGTGTCTGGGCTTGGGGCTAAATTTTGCTGCTGTTGTACAGATTTATTCCTGTTTGAATATCATAAGTTAGCCCCTCCTCTCCTCTATCTTTTCTGAAGTTTGTAGTTGTCTTTAAACGTTATTGCATCTGAGGGGTCTTTTTCTGCGTTTGAACAGTTAATGATTCTCTGCTCATGTATATTTATTGGCACTTCTGTCATTAAGCGTTTATTACGTTCATGTCTCTCATTGGTCTGTGTAAGCCATGGTGATTGGTCATTTTATTACTGAAGCACTTGAAAATTGTTATAAATGGCAGATTTATTTTTTTTAGTTGAAGTTATTTACATTCCAGTTTTGTGTAATGGCAAAATGGTGTGCTATATCTTTGCTACAAAGTATTATTCATACTGCTCTGTAGGACAAAAAGCACTTGCAAATGATTTTGCTTAAAGTACAGCCGTGCAAAGTTTAGGATCTGGGGGTTTTTTTTAGATAGTGTTTCAGGGAAATACTTGAATACTTTTAAAAAGTAAAAGTACTGCTGTTTTCTTATTGATGCAATGAGTTGAATGTTGATTGATCCAATGTTTGTCAGACATATGTAGCACAAATGGTACATATACTGTATTTTTAAAGTCATGTTTAATAAGTGAAATAGTGCTTTTGAACTAAGAACCCCATTGAAAATGAGATTATGCAGTTCTAAAAAGGCAGGGTTTGTTGAGGGTTTTTTTAAGTGTCATTTGTTTAAGAAGTTCTACAGTTATTGTGCTTTGTCCATAAATATTGTGAGAGAACCCAGACTTCAAGTAACTAGTTCTTGTGCAGGATATGATGGCGCACACTCAGTTTACCATCAAACAAGGTCATTTGTGAGGCATCACAGCTATCCACGTTCTCATCAGTGAAAACAGGAGTAAATACTAACCAGCTCTTTCCATTAGCTTGCTAGCAAGTCATGAGACCCTGACTTCAAAAATGGAGGCTTAATCTCATTGTGAATGTATGTTGAAATGCTTTGAATATTTTTAATACCTGAAACCGAGTGCTTGGTGTTTCAAAGTAAGCTGCAGTGAAGGCCCCTTTCTGAGAAACGAGCCACCAGAAGAGGAGAAAAGATCGTTCCATAGTATGGTAATGAAGTGTGAAGTAAATAATAAAGGTGTTGCAATGTAATAAAATGAAAAGATCTTAGGTAATAGAGAAGCTGTATAGTTGCATTTGAATAATTCTATTTGTAGCATACTGTAGTAGCAAAGCACCATGTGAGCTGTATAACATTGTCCAGTTTATTTTTAAGAGATCTGTGTAAGTAATGTCTGCTTCCATTTAATTATAGGTTGTTCTTTTCTCTCTGAATGTAGTCTCAGTACAGAAATTATGTATAGGAAAACCAAGTCTGATTCTTATTTTTTTTCCCAATCTTGCTGGCTTCAAGATTAGAAAATGTGTTCTGTTTTATGATGCTAGGGCATTTCATTGAAAAAATAAAACTATGTCGTACAGCAATGCAGCGGTTTTCTTTATTTCTTTCATAAGTTGATTTGAAAAAATACCTGGCTTTGTTTGACAGAAAACTGGCAGGAGTGTGCTCAGTGTAACCAACGTGGGCAGATTAAACCAGGTAGAGAAATAATTCATAAGCTTCTATTTGCGTGACTACAGCTTTATAGCAAGTGTCAGTGTGGACAGACATTGAGAGTGAAGGAAAGCAGCTAGTGAAGCTGGACTTACACTAAAATAAGCAACTCAACCAAAGTAAACTAAAGATTGAAAGGGGGATAAGAAACTTAGTTACAATTTTATAATGTAAGTATTTAGAGTTATTTATTATGAAAAAGTTTAAAATACAAAAAAGAAAGAACTACCATTCTAAGAAGTATAAAATAGGTATTATACTTTAAATAGTATATAGTAAATAAACAGGGATTTTTTAGAATTTCATTGCAATAGTTGTTACAGATGCAGTACATAAATAAGTAAAACATGCTCATTGCAGATGAACAGTGGGCACAGAAGATGCTTTTCAGCACTGCAGAGACTTCTGCTTTCGAAGTTTGTTGTGTTTACATGGCAAGGTTTTGGTAGCAGAGGGTGCTGCATGGTTGGCTTTTGTAAGAAGAAAATAGAAGCTGCACCTATGTTGGATAGATTCAGTTCCTGCCAGCTCCAAGATGTACCTGCCAAAAGCTGGGCTGATCAGCGACAAGGTAATAGAGAAAAAGAGAAAAGCTGTTTACTCTTTCTTTTTACAAAAAAAATAGAGAAAAGCTGGCCAAAGCTGGGCTGATCAGCGACATTGGCAGCATGTCTGTGATAGCATATTTAAGTAGAGGTAAAAAATGCTGCACAGCAGCTGTGAGGGGAGTGGGGGGAAAGTAAAGAGCCCTGCAGAAGCGAAGCCAGTGAAGGAGAGGGAGGAGGTAGTCCAGGCACCAGAGCAGAGATTCCATGGTGAGGCAGCTCATGGAGGTCCATGGAGAACCCTGAGCCGGATCAGGTGGATGTGTCCTGAAGGAAACTGTGCTGAGCCTGTGCTGAGCCTGTGCTGCAGCAAGTTTCCTGGCAGGAGCTGCAGAAGGGGAGAGGAGCCTATGCATGAACAGGTTTTCTGGTAGGAACTCTGGCCTGTGGAGGGGACCCAAGTGGGAGATGTTCATGGAAGAGGAAGGAGCAGGAGCGATTAAGTGTTATGAACTGACCACAACCTGATTTCCCACCCCCTTACACTGCTCAGAATTGGGGAGGAGGAGGTAGAAGAGTTAGGGGTGAAATTAGGCCTGGGAAGAAGGTGGGGAGGGGAGGAGGGGAGAAGGTGGTCTTAGTTTCATTTTTATTTCTAGTTATTTGCTCTGTTATAATTGCCAGAAAATTGAGTTATTCTTGCCCAAGAAGAGTCTGTTTTGCCCCTGACTGCAATTGCTGAGTGATCTCCATGTCCTTAACTCAACCCATGAGCTCTTCACGGTATTTTCTCACCCTGTTGCTGAGAAGGGAGAGGAACGGAGTGACTCGTGGGCACCTGACTGGCAGCCAACATCAACCCATCCCATGCAGTTACTCAGCAAGGCAGTGTTTACGGGGATAATGGCACGAACGGAAGATGGCATTTAGCATCAGAAATTTCTCTGAACAGCTCTGTTGTGCAATTCAAGTGTTACTTCCCTCAAACTCCTGCCTTAATCCCTATGAAGTGAATGAATAATAGGAATTCATCATTTTTATTCTCATTAGTCACATCGCTCTTATTTGTAATTTTCCATAGGATAGCTAAGAAAATTCAATAGATTCTAACTGGTGTTTTAGTTGCAGTAAATGAATTCTGTCCATAATGAAGTGACAGTCCCTCCAGACTTCTGTCTCACCCACCGACATGCACATGACGTACATCTTGCAAAGGCTTATGCATGTTCTTAATTAATGTGTGACTAGTCCCATTAATTAGAAGGGGTGGGGCATTTGTTCTGCAATCAGTCAGGCCTTTCAAATCCTTCGCAATGAGAGGATTAACATTTTTTTTCATCCCATTTCCTGCTGTTTAAAAATTACTCCTAATACGTACCTACCAAAATTGCCAAGAGGTTGTCTTCAAATGGTGTTTGCTCCTTTAAGACTTACATGCCTGAAAGGGTGGCTTGCATTTGTTGGTAGCTGTTTCACCTAAAATGCCGTTTTGTGCTTTATTTCATAGGAATCCTCCAGCAGTAATTAAAACGAATAGGAGTTTTTCTCTCTCTCTCTTTTATTTTTTTTACATGTAGAGACAACTTCAGTAGTGTAGGAACAGGGAAAAAATGGAAGGGAAAATATATTCATAAAGGAAAAAATACTGAAAGAATAACAGCAGTTGACGCAAATTAAGAAATCCATGGGGCCCAGATTCTGGAAAGGGTGGAAGAGAACAACTGCCAAACAGTTTTTATTTTTTAAAGAAATAAGAACATAAAATGCAGATTTTCATTTATTTATTTTGCTGGAAAGCATTGCCCAGGCATGTGCCCTTCAGCTGCACAGTAAAGAGAGCACTAAAGGTTTGAGTAGGTGGCTGGAAGTTTGACTATTTACAGCTGGCAGACAGTTGTAAATACAGGTCATGCCCTGTATTTATGCTCACAAACTTTACCCACACAGCAGCATTGCTAGAAGAGGTGCTAAAGGAGAATTATAAAAGCAGGTTCCTCTAGCAATGTGCAGCATTCTGAAATGACTGTTCATTTCAATCTGCCAAACGCTTATTTTCCATGCTAATGTTTAGCAGCTGCATTTTAGGGAAGAGGAGATTGGGCAGCAAGGAGGAATGCTGGATCAGTACCTCAGTGCTGCTGAGGTTAAGGCAGTGGGACAGCAACTCACCCCAGCTAAGGGTCTGCCCCATAGACCTTGCAATGCCAGGGATAGTTCCCGCAGAAAGTGATTGCATAGAGAAATACCTGTGCTGCTCCTGTAGATGTTTGTGTAACCTGTTCTGAGCTTTCAGGGATGTGTATTCTGCAAAGTATTTTAGCTGTCAGAGCAAATTGCTTAAAGATTTCTACAGTTAGAAAACTTTGGTTACTCAACTAACTCTCCCTGCTGTATTTAAGTGTGCTTGCTCTGTCCTCGGTGGGCACAGAGAATGCCTTGCCTTCAGGGAAATTCCCTGCCTATGTTGTTGTGTTCCCTCTCAGTCTGCTGCTCTTTGCCTAAACAGACTCAATATTCAGACAGAGAAGGAAAAAAACCCACAATATTCAAGCACAAATCGATATCAAGAAAAACTGCTTGAAGCTGACTTCTGTTTACCACCAAAGAAGGGAAACTATAGAAAGAGACCTGGTGTTGACAGAGTTGCTCCGAAAAATGAATGAAGAGTTTCATAAAGTCTTCAATTCAATCAGATGCTGTTAGTTCCTAGACACTGTGTTTTCACAGAATGCTGTCTAAAGATCAGATGGATGCATTAGAGTAGATATCTCCCTTCAGCAGTACCCATTGAATGAATTTAATGCCCTCAGGCTGTGCCGGGGGAGGTTTAAATTGGATATTAGGAAGCATTTCTTCCCTGAAAATGTAGTCAGGCATTGGAACAGGCTACCCAGGGAAGTGGTGGAATCACCGTCCTGGGAAGTGTTCAGAAACTGTGCAAATGAGGCCTTTAGGTACATGGTTTAGTGGTGGCCTTGGCAGTCCTGGGGTAGAGGTTGGACTTGATGATCTTAAAGGTCTTTTCAACCTAATAACTACTCTGAGGGTTACGCTGCTGATAGACGCTGCCCTGGCCGGAGCCAAAGAAGATCGCAATCAAGTCAGTAGCTCTCAGATGGTTGAAACCTTCCATTTCATCTCATAACACTGGAATTTTTGAGGGAAAACAGACAAAACCTGAGCACCTGAGAGTTGCTGTGGTTCCAATTGCGTGATAAAGGCTTACAACCACTACCGGTCCTCAACACATTGGTAGCAGGGTCAGGAAAGAGTAAACATCAGCGTATTCTCTCACCCGAACAGCAGATTGTGTTCCTTGTTCTCTGTGCGTAGGCAAAGGTTTGAGCTAACAGAAGAATTTGTATTTTTTCCTGCATAAATGAGTTTGCAGACTTGCTGGGGGAAGGTGAGATGGGGAGAAAGCCCAGCCCTGTGGCTGTCTGTGTTCGGAGGAGTCCATCCTGAGGCTGCTGTGGTGGGAAAAGCAGGCAGTGATGCTTCCTCTGGATGAGCTATTGCAGAAGAGGGATGAGGTGAGCAAGAGCCCTGTGGCTGTGCAGACTCAGCAGTCCAAACTTGCTCTCCCAGTCAACAAAACATTGCACTGAATCCGTGTAAGTTGCTCAGGGTTTGGGTCTGAAACCATTGCTGTCTGCCCTGCCTTCATTTGTTGGAGGAAATTCCACTGCT
>JANHGB010013978.1:0-26108 GCA_026283785.1 Coracopsis vasa | reverse complement strand
AGGCATGGATTTGGTTTCTCTGTGATCCGTTTACTCAGCCCTATATAATCTAAGGGCAGGCTATTTAATAAAGGTGTGGAGATAAAGAACATGAATGCTTGTGCACAAGCATCTCTGAGGGACAGATCCTTAGAGAACTTGGTTGCCTGCCTGTAGCGGCTATAGATCTCACCTCGTGTATGCACATTCCAGTTTGTAAATTTTAAAGTGCACAAATAGGTATTTTGTTTTCAGGCATAACCTACCTTCATGTGCTGTGTTGTTTATTTCACAACAGTAAGCAGGTATTTGGTGCCCCTAGCTGTGCTACAGTCTCTAAAACTTATCTTCATTTACTTTCTTCTAATTGTAGTCATTAAGATCATGGGGGTTTTTTTGGTCTCCGCTTTAGCTAGATTCAATATGTTACGCATGGAATACTCTGCAGAGGAAAAATCTTTTCCTTGATGCATGAAGTGAGCACTAGAAATTATCTTTGTCATTTACATGCTTATGAAATAAAGGAAAAGCATGATTTTCCTTCATTGATTGGAGAAAGCTGCAGTTTTGACTCCATCTTCAGTCTTTTGGAGAATTAGTTTTGTTGAGGAATGCAACATTGTTTCTGATATGCTTCAAATTCCCATTAGTGACTGGCTATATGTGTGAGCCAGTTTTCTGTAGTAAAAATACAGAAGAGTTAGTGTAATTGTTTCATTTTAATTATGTGCTTGACCTTGGATTCAAGGAAAATAGAAGAAAAAAGAAAAACTTTGTAAATACTGCAATTCCAGTTCTATTTATTACTCTGTTGACATGTTGCAGGAAGGAAAGAGTGAAACATAAAGAGCTGAAACTGTGCAGAGAACAGAAGCCCAGATCCTTGCAGGTATCTGACAGGTAAATCTCATAGATTTCATTAAGAGCCTGGTTTATCCTCTTTTAAACAAGAATGCTGGAGACATGGACAAAAGTTACGCAATTCATTTGCCATACTTTTATATTGTTTCTTCATTTCTTTGAACTCCATGGAGTCCAGCTAGGATGGGTTTTTTCAGTGGGAAATGTTAACAGTATGTCCATGTGTATTTAGTGCTTATCCCATATAATTCTACTTTAAATACGTGGATTTTTTTTCCTACTAATTGTGTGTGATGGTGCTAATTCGAAATCTAAGATTCCATCAGCTCCCCAAGATCTTAATGCTGTTAATGTAAACCAGTGCTTTGCAGAAGGCTACCAAATAAAATCTGTGTGTTTTAATGAAAAAGGTGTTAATATTCAATAATAGGAAAAAAAGCCCCTTTGCTTTACTTAAAGAAGCAAATGCCATAAAATAGATTTAATGAAACAGAAAACACAGAATACAGTGAGCAAGATTCACAAGCTTTCTTGAAATCATAAGGCCTTATATAGCCACTTCAGAATTACATACATGTAACCAGTTATCGAGATTGACATAAATAGCTGATGTGGATGTGGTGATGAAAGCAATAGAGAACAATAACAAGTCATGATCTCATTATAGAAATAATCATGTTCAAGCACATCTGTCACCCTAAAGAATGAACGCCCATTTAAGTCATTAGGCAGAAGCATCCTTGATAATGGCACTTGCTTCTTGCTTCTTGTGATAATTATTACTTGCTTCTTGTGATATTACTTGCTTCTTGTGATAATTATTAAACTGACCAAAAGCGTTCCTTGGATTTGATGGTCTGCTGAAGATATAAACATACAAGGGTTTCTGCAAATCATCAGTGAAGCATTATCCAGCTTCTGCAGTACTCAGCCACCAATGTTGCCAGGAACACTCGTATCAAATTATTTAGAATAATTGTGAAAACACCACCACCACCACAGACCGCACAAATGGTTCCTCACAAATGGTTCACCCTGCAACACGCAATAGTGTGTGCTTCCACAAAGCTAAATTCAGTACACTTCTGTGAACAGCATTATGCGTTCTTGTGGGTTTTTCTTCTTGTTTCTTATAAAACTACATCTTGATCAGTGTCAGTTTTCCATACCATTTTCTATAATGTACTTTAGTCCTGAAACTGTTATTAGTTTTGAACTTTTCAAATTACTAAGATGGGCTTGTTCTCACAGAATCACAGAATCATTAGGGTTGGAAAGAACTCTGCATGTCATATAGTCCAACCCTTCTGCCAAAGCAGGGCCACCTAGAGCAGGTTACACAGGAATGTGTTCAGGCGGGTTTTGAATTCCTCCAGAGAGTGAGGCTCTGCAACCTCCCTGGGCAGCCTGTTCCAGTGCTCTGCCACCCTCAATGTAAAGTTCTTCCTCATGTTGAGGTGAAACTTCTTGTGTTTTAGTTTATGGCCATTGCTTCTTGTTCTGTCGCTGGGCACCACCATCTCCTTCTTTTTGAGGACTCACAGAGGGGAAAGCTATGTTTTCAGAACTGTTTTTCCTAACCTTGTAATGACGGTCTACTCAATACAGCTCCAATTGCAGAAAAAATTATGGCATGTGTAAGAGATGGCCATGAGGAGCTGAGGATGATGGCAAGCCACATGCTGATACCCGAGTAATGTTGTGTACAGTGACAGGTAAAAATCCAATTTTATTGTGAAATATCACAATGCAGACAGAAAGTTTAAGAAAAGTAACTCTCTCTGACCATGAGGATATGGATATTGACCTCTTTTTCACCTCTGTGCTCCCTGACCCTCATTTAGCTTTATGAGGTTTTTTCTCAGAAGGTGATAACTCTGTGAGGAAGAAATAACAGAAACCATTAGGACTTTTCCTAGTAGGGGGAGAAATGTGTATAATGGTGTGTCTTGCATTGTGGTCTGTTACTGATGGTTTCATTGGAAGTTTTTATTGGAAAATCTATGTAGGGGAAATAAAACCCCTAGGAAACAGCTTGCCTAATGCTTTAACTGTAAGGCATAAATAGAACAAGTCTCTGGTAAAAATGTTCCTGAACTCTCACAAGGTGTGTTTTGTTTGTAATAGGGTCTAGAAAGGGGTTTAGGGTTGTAATAGGGTCTAGGGTTGTAATAGGGTCTAGAAAGACCAAATCATCAAGTCTAGTGCTTAACACTCCCCACCCCAGCAAAACAGACTTTAGGATGGATTTTTTTATAAGCAGTTTATAATCCATATCAACATAAGGATTTATAAAGAAAGTGCTGACACAAATTTAGAACAGGGTCCAATAAAAATGTTGTATGGCTTCTGGAGTGCAGAAACCTGCATAAGGTCACAACCCTCCTCTTCACCCCGCTGCCAACCAAAAATTTTGTCTTAGTGGGATGTGCATCAATTTTTGTGGTGCCAAAGCCAAACAAAAGAGGGAATAATTGAATTTGGCCTCTAATGACAGCAATGCAAATGTGCTCCTCTGTGTGGTTTACAACTTTTGCTTGTATAATAAGTGACATGATATTACATTCTGGAGAGTAAGGAACAGTTTTCTGACACAGAAGGTTTGGGAGAAAAATAAAATTTTATGAGTTAGGTTTGAGTGAGTGACAGATGAGGAGAGAAAAACTATTTTATTTAATGTTATCTGCACTTGAAAAAACATAGAAATTGAGATGTGTCTCCTTGCTGGTTTCTCAAGCAAACACAATCTGTAGCAATGGTGCCGTGTAGCAGGAAATTATCTGAAATAATGAACTACTCAAGTATGCTAAAACTGATACTCTTCTCATCAGCATCCAAAATATGAAACCTGCCAAAAAATTCTAATTGCAGTATACTCTGTCCAAATTATTTTACTACTTGCCAAGAAGTGCTTTGAAATATTTGGCAGAGTCTTCTACCAGAAGAAAATGAAACAAAAGAGAGTGAAGTAGAACACAATAAAGAAATACCCCGACCCCCTTGAAAAATAGGTTCAGGTGGTTAGCCCTTTCATGAAGAGCTGATGACTCTATAACTTGTGCAAAGTAAGTAATCAGAAATAGTTTATCAGAGATAAACAAAATGGACTTGGCTAAAAAGCCTTCCAAACTTATAGGTGTTTCTTGTTAAAGCAGCTGTTTAAATACTGTGATACTTACAATGTGTGTTGATATTAAACATCTAATAAAGTATCTTCCATTCATTTACATTAGTGCACAGCTATGATCCACAAAGTAATGTACAGAAATGTCACTGACTAAGCCAATTCTAAATTAAGCTATCATGAACAACTCTGAGGTTTAAAATAGTTCTAGAAACTATGATGCACAGCCCCAGGAAACAAGGACCATAGCTCTTGTCTCATTGTAAAAGCAGTGAGTTAAATTGATTTTTCATCTGGGACTAGCTCACAAATTAGTAAAATCCAATTCTTTTCAATTTCCTTTTTATTTCTACTGCACACACAAACAAAATACAAAGTTTTGTTCTGCCTTCATCTGCATATTTGCGAGATGGGAGCAATGCAAATACTGTGTGTATGATAGGTCTGAAAAGCATTGTGATTTTTGCTTCAGTTCACAAAGTGTAACCTGAGGAGAAAGAAAGATGCTAAAATACTGCTAATAGTTCTGTCTGATTGGATTTAAGGTTCTATTTGGTGTAACTGGTCTTTTTAATATAATGAAGTATGCTGAAAATAATTTTCAGTCTTTCATACCTATTAAGCCCTTGATGGTGTATTTGTTTGATATCTTTGACCATAGCATGACAGATCAAAAATGCTCCTTAGATAAGGTGATTTTGACTCCAGGCGTAATTACTGCTTGTGATTCTTACTTTCCAAACAAAATTCACAGGAGGTTGGAGCTGGATGGATATGTTTCAGTCCTCCAATTGGTTCGAAGCCCTCCTGAGTTCTGCTGCCTTGGCCACAGCCCTGCCATGCCTCCCATTTCCTCCAACACCTCTTCCTCTGTCAGGGCTGACAGTGAGAAGCACAACACGTTTTTGGATCCAGCACATGTGTGCCAGTGAGGACCCTCTTGCAAGAGAAGGGAGCAGTGCTGGCTGTGGCCAGCTTACTCCACCTTTGCAGCTCCCGAGAGAGGTGGGAAGGCCAGAAGCTGATTAAAGGACTCAGGTCAGAGATTTTTGAACTCTGAATTTGGCAGGCAAATGGAGGAGGAATGGATTTTACAGTATTGTGTTTTAAGATGCATTTATTCATAGCTATGAAAGCTGCAGACATATTGTGTTACTGCATCAGGATCTTAAGCAGATGTTTAGATTTTACAGAAAAGGGCCTATGGAGAAATTTTCAGTTTTCCTTTAATATAAAAAAAATTATTGTGACCTTTGGTGTTTTACATACTAATGCCTACAGGGAGACAATCCATTGTGTTAAATTGTTTGAATATATTTTTTTTCCTCCTTCTGATTAGGCTGAGTAAATCAAAGCTAATGTGTAGTCTCCTTGTATAACACTGGAGCCAACACATGTCATTTGCAAGGAAGCCTGAAAGGAAACGGTGTAGGAATCACTTAGAGAGGGTTTCTCAGTTTTCCATAATGTGATCATAACTTTACAGAAGGATTATGTAACTGATCTATTTATTTGTTTTGTAGTTGGTTGAATTATCTCTTGTTTGCATTTGCATTTATATAGCAGACCTGTTGGTGAAGCCAGACCAATTGGTATGTGGAAAAAACTGTATTATAGGGAAGGAATAAGGAATAATGTTATCTTAGTTTTCTGATCATACAATTTATTAGGTTGGTTTTGTTGGTTTCTTTTGCTGGTTTTTCTATTTATTTTTTTTTTTTTTAATAGGCAGGCCACACAATGATAGCATTGTCCTGCAAACTACTAGAATCAATTCTGTAGGCCAGTGAGCTCTGCCAGTCTCCACCTTGCAATGTGTTTTCCAAAGAATATTCACATACAGCATCTACCTGCATGTTTTCGTTCAGCTTAGGAGAGCTCTTTTGAAGAGAATCTCTCAGTTGTCCCTATTTACCTTGCTTTGATATACACTGGCAAGTGATCTTTTGAGCAGATGAACTGGATTCCTTTTGGATGAAACTATGCTGTAAAATGTACACCATCATTGCAGCTAATGCACTCCAGCTGCTATAGGGCTTTTAGGCTGTGGGACCTGACTGGTCCAAAGTTTGGCAGACAAGCAGCCAAACAAACAGGAAAATTAGAAAGCCCTATGGTCCTGTTCCTCAGGTGCTTAGTGTGTGGACTTTGGGTCTTCAGCAGCAAATTTTCACCCTTAAAAACTCTCCCTGTTTGTCTGTAATGCATGATAATGTAGTTGTTCATGCTTATCCTTAGTAATAACAGATTTTAGAAGGTTCTAGATTCAAAAGAGATTACATATTTGTACCCAGATTTTGGGATCTGTAATGCCATTTTTTTAATGTGATTTTGAAACTTTGTCTTAAAGAAGAAAATCCTTCTAAAGAAAAATCCCTCAAGTTTGTTTATCTCTATTTTGCCACTGGCTTGCAAGATGCAGGAAAGAAACCTGCAGAAAAAGGTTACCTTGTTCTCCACTGAATATTTAAGTGATAGTTTTTTGTAGAATCTGATTTCAAATGTATACATATTGAGAGGTTAGAGATAAAGGTCCAAACACTGAAACAGTATTTCCATACATTGGGAAATTCTAAGTACAAATCTCTCCCTTGGTCTCATATCTAATAGAAACAGAACAAACATTCCCTTCTTACATGAGCCAGTTCAGGTTTCCCATCTGGGTACTAAAGTAACTCTGCCAGCTTCCAGAAATTCTTTGCTGAAATACTGTTTCAGGTGAAAAGACACATGCACGTTTATTACTCGTATGTAGAGATCATTGTGTTCTTCTAAACTTTCTTTCTAAACTTTTGCTGACTCTTTTGCGTTTGATTGACATTGTGAAAAGCTTTGGGAAGTGGATCTGAACTAGTGGGCCAAGTGGTGAGTATTCACAAAAATGTTACTAGGTTGTGACTAGATCTTTATAGAGGAATTTTAGGCTCTCAGTCCAGTCATCATAAACAGATTCATTCTGCTTGCTAAGTCTTCCATTGTGTGCAAATATATAGGTAGTAAAACCATCAACAAGAAGCTATTTTCTTGGATAAATGGGTATAAACTGTCCCCTCTACATTCAAACGTTGTCAGCCCCTTTGCAAATTGTATATGCAGGAGGAAATCCTAACTGGTTACATTTTCTCTAGTAAAAAAGGCTGATACGCCTGAAGCTGGGATACATTGCATACATGGACTAGCCAATGCATAGTGGTATAGGAAAATAGCACAAACCTGGCAAAACGTTAGTATAAGTATGCTCTACTGAAGAGACATTTTTGCTGCTGCTGTCTGATGTGACCCGTATGGTTTCTGGTAGCTGCATATATGGTAGTTGGTTACTGCATCCAACACTGCTGTTTTTCTACTGACTGCTTGCATCCATTGGCCTTACTTTTGCTTTATTGCTTCTGTTGTCACTTTATTTATTATGCTTTTATATAGCTTTATAAATGTTCACAGCACTTTATAAAACATACAATTAGACAACCTTGTTGCCACAAAGAGCTTGCAATCAAAACTCTGATCTTGCACTGATCTGCTCTTATCCAACACACAGTCCAGGCAAACCTAATGAGATTCCACACAGGAATAGAAATCTGCACAAGCAGATCCTGTTGTAAGGTCCGAGCTCAATATACGGACAACTTGATGCTGATCCAGAGGTTGTTGGTGAGCATCCAGGCAAACATTCATGCCCTTACATCTTGGCCTATGTCATTACTGTAATCTCAGCCATTCATGTTGCATTGCAAAGGAATCTGCTTTCTCTGGTTATGATGGCTGTTAATCTTTCTGAAATAAAATATGACACCTACTTCCATGTCTGCATGATCCATGTTGGCCTCCTTTTACTAGCGTCAAGTAATGAGAAAACATTCAGGACTGTAACTTAAATGGTTTGAGAACTGGGATCTCTTAAAATATTTTTTAATTTTCTCCTCATTCTGGCACCAAGGCAAATGTGTAGGTGAGTCCAAGAAAAATATGAAATATCCAAATATTATTTAACATAAGTCATGCAGGTCCCAAAGTCCCAACAAGATACACCAGACGTAATCATTAGCACTTTGTATCCTTACAATGGAAAATAGCAAGAGTTGTAAAGCTGAGATTATCCTAAATAAGGATTATTCAAGTTCTTTTGACCTTTATCCACAGAGGAACTTGTGGAGTCTCATTGCTTCTGAAAGTGCACTGTATTTTAGTAGTATAAATTCAGAATTAGGAGTCTCACAGCAGGTATCTGAGACTGACAATTTTTTGTCTCTAAAATTTGCCAGTTACAATTTTGGAGTAGTGCTATGACTGCTTTTGTTCAAATTCTGTTCTAATACGGTTAAAAAATCTGCACTTCTAGTCATGGGAATAATTTGGGTTTAGCGAGTGTTTGGCTTGAGTTGTTACTTGATGAAGTTTCATATATAAAAATATAAAGCATGTAGTTTATTATTAAATGTAAAGTCCAAATGATTTAAAGCCTGTGTCTAAAATGAGATTTAAGACCTTTTGATTCCTTACCAGTTCTGGGATTGGCAAGTAGTCAAGTCTCTGATTAAAATTTGAGCAATTCATGTTCTTTTAGCCTGTTCACCTCTGCAAGCATGGAAAGACCACCAAAGGTAAAAAACTGTCAGTAGAGGTCTTGTTCTCAGCCCTCCTGAAGGGAGAAAATGGAATAAGAGAAGGCATCCCACAGTTCATCTCTGGAGGATGTTATATTTCGCAAGCTTTTTATGCTGTGAAGCAATAGCACAGTCTTGGTGACCCAGCTGTCTGTACTGGGATAGCTACTGGAGCTCACTGCAACATCTTCTGTGTCCATTTAACTGGGTTTCCTTCCAAAGTGAGCTCATCCCAGGTGCTGTCTCCCTGTATGGGAGACCATCTCTCCCAGACAAGAGAGACAGTCTTTGAGGTATGTATCACAGCGTGACCATTTGATTAACTGATCATGACAAAAGAAGTAGGTACAATGCTGAATAGGGGGTACTACAGAACCAAATAATGGAGAACTACATTCATGACCCATGTCTAGACAATGGATTGTAGTTGTATATATGCTACCTTTCAGGTGTTTGATAGGCACTTAGCCTGTGCTTTGTTATGTTCTGTTACTTCCTATTATTTGTAATTTTCACGAAAGCAAGGAATTTACTTTCCTGCACTAGGCCCATCAGCTGGGATAGCTTAGGAAAGTGTTGATTTCACACATAAGAAACCAAAAGAATTATACTCATGTTATTAGGAAAAAAAGCTGCTCCTTTTCTGGGAATTGTGGTACATTATTTGTGTAGGGGAACAAAAAGACAAAGGTCACATTATTTCAGAGGTTAAGCCCGTCTCTAGTAAATGACCTTTCATATTTGTCTAACATGGGGTTGTTGCACAGTACTGGATAATGTGCGAGACAGCATGCTGAAAAACTTAACATGGGATTTGATACATCATAACACTTAGACCTGAAGAAGCTAAAAAACATCACATGAAAGCAGATTCCAAGAATATCACTAATACATTTGGGCTGATAGGTAACTGCCTGATTTCTTGTCAAGCTCCCTGTACCAGCAAGAGTTTTGAATGGCAGAATTTTTAGTCTCACTTTGTGTATGTGAAATTTCCATGGGTTGAGCGGAAATCTGGTGTAGCTGCAGAATTCATTCCGTATCAGTGAAAATATGTGGTTTGGGTCTAGGAGGACAGATCGTCTTGAATCTAACTTCAGGCAAAACTAAGTATTTCAAGAAAGACAAAGAGAAAGGCATACAACTGGCATGCCAGCTTCTTGGGAAACCAATAAAAAGAATTCATTCTTATGTAAGATTTAAAACACTACTCTTAAATTTTCATGAGTGAGTTTAAGCTAGCTGGGACCAGCAGAAATAGATGCACTCACCCTGTGAAGCTTATCACCCGATTTCTAAAAGGCAGTAATTATCCTATTTTTAGATTAGTAAATCTAAATTTTAAAAAATTTTAATTTTTCTTTTCTTAGTGTTGCTTAACATCACTCAAGATATGATCATGTAATATTGATTGTACTGTATGCCAGAATTGTGAAATCATTCCCAGTCCTTTTCTTACATCTCTTTCTTATGCCTGGATTCCTATTTGGAAGAAAAATGTTCCCAGATTTATAAATATCTAGCTCTGAAAATGGTAGTGACTGCATGTAATCTCCATTTTTATCCTGCAGAGGGTGAGTAGAAATCCTTTGGGTGTATATTGTGTATGTTAATGCTTTGGGCTATTGCTTAGCACTTCAGAATAGTTCCTCACTCATTTTCTGTAGCCAACTACTTGTAGATCTTTGCAGATTTTAGAGCTAAAAAAAGCCTGCAAAATTATAAACATGTTCAGTCATGTGAGAATCTATCAATCTAGTACATCTTGGAAATGCAAACCATATTTTGAAGGAAAATTATAAATGAGAAGACATTATGAATCTAAACCTAAGACTGTACTTGAGGTTTGCTTAGTCCTTTCTTGGCCAGCACCTAAATCTTTTCTTCCACTGCTCCATATCTAGGGTGCCAGCTGTGCGGATAATGTGAATGCTTCTTTCCTATGTCACATATTCCTCCTGTAGCTTGGCATTCTCTGTAGACAAAACCAGTAGAACTAAAAAGCTTGAGGCGGAATTATTCTCTTGCTTTCTGATGGCAAGGTAGGACTTCCATGTGTGTCTGCCCAAGCTGAGGAATGACTGCTCGGGAAAGGTGAATAAAAAATACTGAAAGAAAGTTCACTCAGCATGGGGAGCGGTTTAGGCCATTGCCCCTGGAAAACACAAGTTATACTATTTATCATCTAGTCTCTCCTTCTCATTTACTCTCTTGTTCTTTCTCCCTGTATCTCTCTACTTGACTTCAGTTTTCTTTGCTCATATTGTTATTAGGCACATTTATGGGAAACAGGATTTATGGTCTCCTCCTGCTAATAAATGTTAAGGAATATGACTTAAAGTGGAGAATACACAGCAGGAGATGATGAACTCTTAATAAACAAATATCCTGTTTTCATGCAAATATTCTTAGTAACACAAACAAAACAAAGCAGAGAAGGAAATACAGCCAAAGTGTTATACAAGCTGTGGTGCAATTAAATAGGAGGTATTTCAGAATTTTCCAGAGGGCAAGAAGAGTTTCAAGTTATCCTTCAGACTTTTCCAACTTATTCCTTCAGATGGTTTCATCCCATAATGTTGGATGGAGGGCTGGAAAAAAAGAATTGGAAGAATGACAAAGTAACCTGAGAACTTTGCAAAATTCTCAGTGCCTGTCCTGTTCCGTATCTTCTCCTCAATGAGAGATTCTGACCTTAGAGTTTGGCAGACTATATTGTGTGAGAGTTTGGAAGTTTTAAAAAGTTTCTATGGTCATGTTGTTGTCCTCATTCTGGTGAAAATACCATCCTCCTCCACAACCATGAGCATGATGATATCTGCAAAAGGTATTAATCCTAGTTAATTGGCATCAACATTATGTCTAACATTTATCCATAATAACATGCTGGAATAAAATCGAAAAGTTTCACTGATGGTGTAATAAGTGGCATAAAGACCTGGGGAGTGATTAATGAGAAAGGAAAATCTAGATCATATGGTCATCTGGATGCAACAAATAGTATGTCTGAATATGGCCAAAAACTTCTTACGTCTACAAGCCAAGGGGCAGGTGTAATTAGAATAGAGGTGTTTCTGACTTGGAAAAAGTGAATAAAGAATTGGGAATCAAAATGGGTAATAGCTGATTGCTACGCTCTGGACTACTGCTGTGTCCAAAAGAGCCAATATGATCCATACACAAATAAGCAAAGGAATCTCAAGGCACTTTTTATTTGGTCTTGATGCAGTGGCTGTTGGGCTTTAGTGTGCCCAAGGATCAATAATTCAGGTTGGATGGTGAAAAGCTGATCAGAAAACAAATGTCAGGATCAAGAAAGGATTATGAAACATACATGGTTTGTATTTATGTTTATTTTGTTTAACCTGACTAAGAGAAGCTTAATGGGTACTGCAGTCATTGCTGATGTGTAGTTATAAGGTGAATATAACTTGAAAATTGGGATCACTAGTGTAGCAGGGAAGGGTATCAGAAGGTCCAATGACAGCAGATTGGGACTTGAATAAACTTAGATTAGAAAGAAGATGCACCTTTTTAGTTACCATTGGAGTGATTTTCTAAGGTTTGTTGTGGAGTCTGTCATGCCACCGACTTTTACATCAGAATTGTGCACGTTTTTATAAAAGAGAACCAAAATATTACCGTTCATCCAAAGTGTGGTTCATGAAAACACTTGAAACTCACAAACAGTCATTTGTATAGCCAAAATTTGCAGCTGGCTTCAAACCTTCTATTGTGTTGAAACAATATCTGGCTTCAGCTATCTTTATACTTGGGGGGAGTCTGAATTTGAACTTCACAACTTGGGAGCTTTTGTTTTTTCTTTGCTACACTCATGGAATTGCAGGCTGTATACTGTTGTATAAATGCCACATGGTGATTGACATTGGCAAGGGATGCTTTCTGTCTGCGGAAATAATACAATGCAACATGTTATTTCCGAAACATTTGTACCATCCTTGGAAAGACTATTGGACAGATGTAACTCACTGATTTTATATTGTTACATCATCATCATCATCATCATCTTTCTTATTTTTATAAGATGACTTGGGAAAAGATTCTCTTTTGCAGTCTATGCCTTAAATAATTTGGTACTTTGAATTTAAATTCTGATTGAGAATCCTCATGCTAGCAGGCTTCCTTGCTTTTACTTTTTAAAAAAATATAAAATCAATTTAATTAATTTTAGTCAATTTAATTTATTTTCTTGTGGAAAAGAAATACAAATATGTGATATATTTTTGATATATTTTATTTTCTCATGATTAATGTTATTGATGTATATTGATTTCTGTTGTGTAATCCTGCTTGAAGGATCAATACTGTTTCCTATGTAGTATGAGAAGATAGTGGATTTTGATTGCCAGATATGACAGTACATCCAGTAGTAAAATGTTATCATATAGCACATTCAGCTTTGCTGTCTTCCCTAATACACTGGAAAATATGTTAACAACTTCAGTTTTTTAAATACTGCCAGTACAACTATGGGCATTGCATGCTTTCAATTCAAATAAAACACATACTTTCAAGTTAACCCACATTTTAGTCTTATAAACTTTTGATTAGGCATGAGTAAAACCTTCTACAAGAATAAAAAATATACATATATAAAGCATATGTTGCACAGTTTATGTAACATGATCTGTAGTGTATTTAATTTCTATGTAAAGGTTTATATAAAATTGTATGGTCTGATTTAAAGGGACATTATGCACATTAAAGCACCTAGTTTTGCAGTAGTGCAAGTAGCATCCCGATGTTTCTGTATTGTCAGAGCTTGTAATGTAAATGTCAAGTGCTAAGGTTTATTATTTTTTCACTTGAGTGTGTTCCCACAGTTCTCCTCCATATTAGTTACTATTTGGATTGCTGTTGTGGAGGAAAAACTCAGCCATTGGCTTTTATGTCCTACCCCTCTGTCAGAGGATGGTGTTAACAGAGCAGTGTACTGTGCAGTAGTCAACTTCTTACTCTCTTGACAGCACTTACACCGTAGTCTTCTAGCCTTTATTTGAGCTGCTGTTGGGAGCACTAGGTTGCTAGTATCTAGAGAGCTTTTTAAGAGCACACAGTGGAATTAGGTAGTCAACTTCTTGGTCTTAACAGTGACTTTTGTACATCATTCCCCAAACTCTGGCTTTTCCAGTAACAGTGAAACATCAGCTGAAAGACTACATCCACTTTCTCCAAACCTCTCTAAAAGATGTGAAAAGAAGTTTTTTAAATTTTGGATCAGCAATGTAAGTGGATTGAAATTTCCTGAAGTTAAACTTAATGAACTTTTGGATTATTTCCTCTATTTTTACTGGAAATGATGCCTTTCATATTTGTTTGCTAACCTTTCAAAAATGTATTTATCTCCTGGTAACTTGGAAACATATTCCGTAATACTTTGTCCAAAATATAAGATGTTAAATTTGGCCCCCTCAATAGGCATTCCAATTTAATTTTTGTGCAGCAGCTTTTGTTGTTTGATATAATGGCTTCTGGACCTATACTTGGAACCCCAACCTGATATCATTGTCAGCAATGGAAAAAGTACGTAACTCTCTTGAAAACAGATGAAGATCTAAACTGGCCCTTTGGTGAAAAGCCGCCTGTTTTGGAGATCATTATTTTTTCAGGGTTGTGAGGTATTCTGCTAGCATTTAATTTCTGTTTAGGGAATCTGTAATAATCTTGTTGGTTTGCTTGATCTGATTTCTCTAAAAGTTGTTACGCTGGCTCTCTAGAGCCTATTCAAATGCTTTTAGCACTACTTGCTCAAGATTTTGCTTGTTAAGATGATGGTCCTGCATGATTGCAAGGCCTGTAATGGCTAATGTTCAGAAATGTGTGACAGTTTTGAGTAGGTTTTGATTCAACTTATCTAATACCTGCCTCTTTCTTCACCCTGCTTTCTGAATATCTTGAAAAACTCTGTATTATTTGAAATCTCATGATATGATATTATGGTTTACTGCTGGCAAGGTCACCCCAATATGCTCTGCCCCAGGTCTTCATTGACCCTTAATATGTTTAGAGAAAGAGAAGGAAACACACAGGCACACACAAATATCTTAAATTTTTGGAGCCTTGTATTCTCTTTTAGCATTAATACTTGTGCCTTCAAACACACCAAAGCTTTTTTACAATCCATGCATTTATTTATTACTCCTGTTAGCCCATGTGCTGTCCCTGGCTCCATTTCACCTCTCCAGAATTAACACAGTTAATTTTTGAGTAATTGTACTTCCTTCCTCACTGATATTCTCAGTAACTTTCTAGCACAAAATTAAAATTTCTTATTCTTGCTTGGGAAGCTCTGTTTGTTTGTTTGTTTCTCTTGTCAAAGCAAACATCTTCTTTTGCTTCCTCACTACATGAATGGGCTATACATTTAATATCTTCTCTTTCTGCAGCTTTTCCAGAAGAATACTTATTTTCCCTCCCCTTGGAAATTTTTTCTTTAAAGCTCATCTGTAATACCTGTATGAAAGCACTGAATATGGGACACAGATGCAAGGAGTCAGCATTTTCTTACCTGTTTAGAGTTATTCAGAAAAATACAAATCTTCTTGTCATATTTGTGCATGATATCTTCATTTATATAATTTTCTTTAATACTGATTGGTGTTTTGATCTGGTGTGTCTGTTAAAGAAGGTACACGACTGGAAAAGAAAGAGAGAAAGACAATGAGGAGTCTTTCATGAAGAATGATTAAATAGATACAACTCTGCAGATGATGCAGGAAAAAAGGGATGAAGGTCTGTAAACTGATAAATGTGTTGGAGAGGGGAATGGAAGAAGGAATGATTGCTTGTTGTCTTTTCTAATATAAGAACTAGGGCTTTAAGTGCAACTGTCCAGCAGCAGGCTCAAAACCAAACAAAGGGAGTAACTTCACATAAAGTATTACTCTGACCTGGGGCACTGTGGATGCTTAAAATTGACTGACTTCTGAAAGTTATCAAGTAAACCTATTGAAGAAAAAGGAAAGACACAGCACTGAGACACTGGATTTGGGTCGGAAATATCCTGTTTCCTATCCCACCGGAGAGTGCATTAGGGGAAATATTACCTTGTGCTTCCCTAGATATCTACAGGATGGCTATGGGAGGAGACAAGATGCTGGATTAGAAGGGAATATTAGTCTTCCCTGGCTTGTGCATTTCCTGGAGAAATTTAATTCTCTCACTACCTCTACTGCAGAATTTTAAAATATTCAAGTAGCCTGAACTCAACTTTGTCAATAGGCACTAACTTACTATAACTAACTCTTGTTGTCTAGAAGGTAGATAGATGTCTTAATACAACCTTGTGGTTTACATTGCTTCCGTTGTTGGTTGAGGCAGTTCTGAAGATGTCTTCACATGTCATGAAGTAAGCCAAGTAGTAGACTAGCTTGTAATGACAAACTGATTTGGCAGTCTGAAGCTCTGTTCCTGCCCCTGAAGTGATGTGTCAACATTCTTTTGCCTTTCTCTGCTTCCACATGTTTCCACTGGGCAGTTTCCCCTGCCTGCTGTATTTGTTTCCATCCTTGGTATTTGGCCAAGCATGCCCAATTGCAGTCCTGATTCCTCGTGCAAAATGTCTTTGCTTCTCAGTCTCTAGCTGGTCTTCATCCTCACACTTCCAGCCTCTGCATCCAGTCACAGATTCCCTCTTTCAGATTTAAGCCCAGGTGTCACATAGGATAAAAATTGTCATCACAAGTTCTCTACTTATACTTTAATTGCAGGAAATGTTTTGCTCAGCTGCATGTTAATAGTGTGCTGAAAGTAGGAGGAGTCTTCAGGGAAATTTGCAGTTCAATTCCAGCTTCCAGTTCGTGCTGGACTTGCTTAAACAGTCTTTTTTTCTTGATAGGAGTCTGTGTGGGCCGAGTACAGGCAGGTTTTCACAGGTGTAGATGAAAAGACTATCCTTGACACAGAACAACTTCCTTTCATAATTCCAGGCTTTGTTTCACAACCAAATTAATAAGGAAGGGCTATTAATTTATTATTTTTTTCAGCAGGAACAAAAATCCTGTGTTTTCTCCTGTCTGTTCCTTAGAAACAGGTAAATGGTTTTGGCTAAAGTTTCCAGAAGTCTTGTGAAGCAGACCCCCTGCTATGGGAATCATCAGCCCTAAAGTCACATTTGGCAGAGTTGTGTGTGAAACAACACTATTCCAGGAAGTACTGAGCTTCTTTAACGTTAAGCAGAGCGTCAAGTCTCACGAGCCATACACTGTCTCGAATGTTTTTAAAATTCTGGGTGTAACTTTGAAATTAAGTAGAACTCTGGTAAGCTAATTCCCTATAAAACTTTTTTGGTAGGTTCTGCCTTGAAAGCATTAATGACATGATGGTGTAGCCATTTGTGATTCTGAACAGTTTGTCAACAGGGTGCTTAAAATTCTAAGTAAGTCCCAACATTGGTTGCATGCAGAGATTGTGCAGGAGTGTTAATCAGTAGACCAAAATAAAGTAACTAGATTTTTTTTCCCTATATTCTGTTATGAATCATGTCCTTATGTCAATTAAAAACATCTGTGCATGTCTATTTTCAAATGATTTATAGACATGCATCCTCTTTCTTCTCAAATATTCCAGTGAATCTTAACCTGGTGTGTTAATGCTCGGTATTTCTCTGTAACTGGAAAAAAATACTGATTAAGCATGGAACATTCATCCCAAGGACTTTATGTGGTAGAAGATAATGAGAGACAGTTGTGAAATCATCTGATACTATGGTTTAGAATTATAGATGGAGCAGTGGCGATGCCTTTAGCTGAAATTGCCTGAGTGTGATGGAGTGATGGGAGCTTATCAAGAATTTTATGGAAATCTCTTTTTTTCTGACAAATTCTTCACTAAGTGGTATATAAATAGTAATCAAAGCAGCAATAGGACAGGAATTGTTTCCTTCCTTCCAACCATTGTCTTTCAGTGTGTTGCAGAGGAAAGGTCTGATCTTTCAGTTTCTTTCTTAGAACAAATTCTGTGTGAAATCTGATAATGTAAGAATCCTTGTTTTCAATTTAAAAGAGGAGAAGAAAATGTGACACCAGGAGGTTTCTCTCTGTCTCTTTTTTGGGGGGCACAAGATATGGATGTATTTCAGTAATATGTTGGTCACTAGAACAGTGCAACTATATAGATCATAATATCAGAAAATACCATAAAAAGTTAGGTTCCTGAATTTGGCCATTAATGTGATTAATAGGGTTTGCCAGCAGAACACTCTACTTAAACTGGTCCATTGATTTAAGTGCAAGTTATAAGTGCTTGTGGAAAACTTCCTAATGGTAATAATTGTTACCATCCCTTTTTTTTTTTTTTTTCATACACTTGAATTTTTTGCTTTTGTAATATTTCTCTTCATTCAGCCTCCCCTGTATGTCTTTGGTCAGTATATGCATTCTGCAACAGAAATTTATCACTAGGAATTTGTCCAGATTCACAGTCACACTTAAGTCAGTGCTTTTATCCTTAATTTCTTGAGTCATGTGGTAGAAGACCTTATGTTTGACATCACGGAGCTGAGTAAAACTTGGCCATTAAAACACTGGTTCCATTGAAAAACATCTGGAGGGCAATCAATAGTTCTATATATCCTGCTAGACTACACTTAGCATATCCAGCCTCCTGGTCTTTCTCTTTGTGTTCTGCTTTGCAAAAACCTGGCTATCCTTACAGAAATGTACAAACTCAAGAACAAAATGGATGCACTCCATGTTCCTAAAAATGTCATGTATTGGCTGTGCTGAAACTGTTTGCATGTTTCCTTGGCCGTAGCAGTGACTGGTTTTTATGTTGCTCTTCTTCATGCTGATGCTAAAGTTAAAGACTGAAAAGCCTCACAGACATCTGGTTCTTTTGCTATTACCTCTGTGCACCTCTTCTGTATAGAGTATTTCTTATGTCTTAGTTGCATTTTAAATGGCTCAGACGTCAGGTTTCTGTAATTTGTTTTGGACCTTTTCAATAATATATGAAATAGCTTGCTTAAGACTAACAAATACTATTACCAAATTAGAATTTCCTTTTCCATTCACCATGTTCCAGGTTTTAAGAAGAAACCTTTTTCCTCTCTAGGTCAGTATTCCTCTAAAAAAAAAGCTGCTTTGGGTATGTGTCAATATATTAAGCTGCAAAGAAGCTATATAAGCATCATCTCAGAGTATTTGTCCAACCCTGGAGATAATTAAAGATCTGGTAATGTTTATATTCTTCATTTTAAAACAAATCAAACTTGATTGTGGTTGTAGGGTGGTTTGTTGTTTTTTCGGTTTTTTAGTCCTTAAGAGCAAGAAGAAAATAGGAAATAAAATTGTTCTGAAGTTCATTCTGTTCAACACAGTATCTGGTTTTAGACTTGTAGCTAGTGAAAAAATTGAGTTTAGTGACTGGTTCTAAGAAACAAATATCTGCCTTTAAAAATGCTTGTTAAAGCTTCTGAGTTGTACAGTATGAAAACTGGGGGGGGAATGACAGACTACTGTTTCACCTTTTTGTCACTGTGTGGCACATCGCAACTGGAAGATCTTCAGAGATAGTTAAATTTCTTTGCGGATTCACAAAAGCTGACAATCAAAGTTGTGAGTTGGAATAGAGAAAAAGACACCTAATGCCTCATAAAAGAAAAAAAAAGAGCTGTTATTTATGTTAACATCTGTCTTCTTTATTTGATTACCTGTAAATATCCAGCCAGGGTTAACGGAGTCCTTATTCTGTGCGCAGGATCTGGCCCATATCCTCTGTTGCACAGCTTGGGTTTGAGGTTTTCCATTGTTTCTGAGCAGTTATCAACATACCAATATCTTCCTTAAGAAAGGGGGAAGGAGACACTTTAACAAAACTTCTAAAACCATTGATAATGACTTTAAATATTTTTCTTAACTCTACATGGTCTACAGAAAAGTTAGCTAAATACTACTGAGCTATCAGTGTGGGATTCAGTCCAGATCTGTCAGGTGTCTCTGACGAAAGAAAGGCTAAAACCAGGCATCTTGACTTTGAAACCAAAAGCAGCTGATGTCTTTTCACATAAGCAAGACAAACATTTCTATTCATCAGGGGCAGTACAGTCATCCATATGCATGTGCACGTATATGGGATTAAAGGCTCTAGTTCTCATATAGTGAGTGTTGGTGGGAAGCTGGCAGCAGCCAGCTTTCACTTTCCTGTTTTTTGTGGTCCTGCTTCTTCTGCTGCTCCTTGGGCTTCTCTCCTTTCCACTGGGTGCAATGGACACAGGAATGAATAGAGGGAAAGAACCAACATATGTTTAGGGTTTTTAACCAGGCACCAAAATCACAAATTTCATAAATTTTCCACCTGGAAACATTAGGACAAAATTAAGTGACATGGAAATACCAAAACTGAAAAATAACACTAAAAGAAATCTGAAGGGAGAACTGTGCTGTTCCCTCTGAATCAGTGACATTTGTGTAGATGGTGTGTAGGCCAGAATTTGGCCCCTGTACATTACTAAGTTATCAATCTTATGTGTTTTCAGATCTGAATGTTTAGGTCATTTACAGATTGAAAAGTTCAATCAGCAGTAGATTTTGCATACACTAATATGTTAGCATCAAATCTAACTTCATGGTTTTCAACTATATCCAGGATATTCTGTAATTAGTTGTTAATAAGCTGGAGACACGTTTACAGCAAGATGCACAGAATGACATCCATTCTGTAACAAAACCAAAGTAAACTAAAAGTGTAATAGGTTCCTACCTTCTGTCTGTGGTCTGTCTTGAAAAGGCAGGAGATGCAGTGCACAAAACAGAATAAAGAAAAATCTACTGAAGTGGAAATCTGTTAGTTGAGTTCATCAATAATCGGAAAGAATAGAAAGCTGAGAGGCAACATGATGAATGCAGCTTGCTCAATGTAAAGTGAGACTTTAATGAAAGATAGTTAAACCATTGTCTACCCTTCAGTTTTCTCATCAGTATTCTGCCTTATGCAGTGGGAACATCCATTAATTACAATGGAATCATTACTAGGTAAAAATTGTAACCATGGTTATGGATGATGTACGACAACTAGCAATGCTGCTCGCACAGCAAAACAGCACAAAGAGGACCGCCACTTATACATGTCATCACTGCATTCATAGCCTGATTCCTGAACTCTGTGATTAAACACTGTTGAATATCTTCCCCCACTATTCTCTCTCTTGCCTGCTTTTATTTCCTGTGAAGATCTGGACCTCTGTTGTTTGCATCTCCTGCAGTGGCTCAAAATCCTGCTTCTTGATTCTTTCAACCCGCCATGTCCAGTAATCACGCACAGAAAATGCTTATGCAAGCCAGTTGGCTTAGATTTCTGTCTTAAGGGAAGAGTGCATCTGTTTGTTGGATTAAATCATGCTTATAAAGTCATGCTTATTCAGTTGACGGAAAAAAATGCATAATTTAAAGCTTTCATTTGCTCTTGTGCTAAAAGATTTCAGAGCCTTAATTCACCCTCGTTTTATCCTTCTAGAGCAATACAAAATTAGAGTTCATTATGGTGATCCAATCTCTCCTTTTGTCTTGATTGGAAATGCAGTAAATTCTTTGCCAGGGATGTCTACTTCCCTGAACAAGCTTTTCAAGGCTTGCAAGCTATCTTTTGTTTTCCCAGTAGGCTAATTAGGGTGGATTAGTGTCCATCAGATATACCCTAGGGATGAGCCAAAAGCTCAAGGGGAAAGTAAATTGCAATGCCAAAAACTTCTACCTTTGCAAGGACTACTGCCCTGAGGCACAAGGTGGTGGAGAGACGGGTACAGTTGCAAAGGCAATTTTGTTCTGCAACAGGGTAACACCCTAAATGTGGAACATGAACTCAGGACTACAGCTGTTGATTTTTTGGTTGGCTTGTTCCAATAGCATTTGTTTTGTTATTAATATGCAGGCAAGTTTCAAAATAAAGTGTGGGTTTGAATACAAAATGTTTCATTAGAAAAATATCAAAATGGCAGTGTTCACTTCAGAGAATAAGAGAATAAGATTTTATTTTTCAGGCCAAAAATTAATGGAAACCATAATGGCTTTGTGATTCTTTTTTTTTTTTCGTGACCAGAATCTGTGATTTCTTTTAGGACAAGTTTGGGTAAAAAAAATTCACTCTGATCTCTTCTTCTCAATGAGACTGAAAGGAAGACTTAAGGACTTAAGAGACCCACACAGCAACTTTTAGGAACATGTTTGTAGGTATCGTATTCTTTTAAAAGGTATGTTAGCTATGGCGAGATTTATCAGTTATTTAGACTGTCTTCATGTTCAGCACAAAAAAAGGAGGATCTAGCATGCAACTAATCTCTGCTTAAACTAGACTTTAAAATATATAATTGGAAGTGTTTATTCCCTGTGTTGACTAAAGTGGCAGTTCAGGTGACTAGTTCATACACAGGCATGTATACAGTGACATTTGAAGTGAGGTGACAAGAATCCTGCTTTTAAATCCTTTTGAGGCTTTTGGTTTCAGAAACAAGCAAAGTAGGAGAGGTAGAATTTTAAATAGGCTTTACATTTGGGGAAAACCCAGTGCTCTCTTCTGGCAAGGGTCTGAGAAATCCCTATGCTCTCTAAGTAGAGGCTGAAAAGATCTGCAGTGCTCTGGGAAAGCCACATCTTCCTGCAGTAGCTCCATCAATGCAGTGAAAAAGATCTGCAGTGCTCTGGGAGAGCCACATCTTCCTGCAATAGCTCCATCAATGCATCTGGTAACCTGGTTCTCACAAATGAAAGTGAAAGCTACTTGTGGCTACCTAGTAGGTAATGTACAGGCTCCTATGGTACATTTCAAATAGAATTAGTGGAATTATTAACTAATTACTGAGAATTAGAATTATTACATTATGTTTGATAAATAACAACTAACAAAAGAGTTGGGGAAATCCCAACTTTCCGCATCTCCTTCAAATGCCTGTAAGGTATTGAACTATTCAAGAGACTAAATAAGGTTTTGACAGAACAAAAGGAAAATTTCGTCAGCTCTGATAGGTCTGCTTGTCTTCAGGAAGCAACCTGGAGGTCGACAGCATCTTGGTTTGTGTATGCTTTTGATAGCACATAGATTAGACTGAAACATATGATGAAAGGTAGGTATGCATGGGCATTTACGAAATATTTGGTATAATGTACATACATAAAGGTAAATCTTCCAGGCTGTTACAGGATCTTACACACTGAACATTTGCCACTGTAGATTCACTGAACTTTTCCTCTTACAGTCTGGCTCCCACCCCAGTCCCGAGGTCTGTACCTGTCATGGGAAAAGATTCATTAGCCCGTGATGTGCAGTAGCTGCGGGATCCCTTTGTATGGCCTCACCGCATCCTGCCTTAAAGCGCTAGCACTGCAGCAGTTAAAAGCTGTAAGCTGGGCCTCTGCTATTGTGAAGGCTTTATGGAGAGTGTATGTTATGTTTTTGGGGCAGGTTTGCAATCTCAAGGACCTCTTAATTTGGAAATTCCCTCAGCGGCTCTATCTTTTCTTTTTTTTTTTCTTTTTTTTTTTTGTCTATTTTTTTGGGTCATGATTTTAACTGGTGTTAGTTAAAAAGAAAAAAAAGTCGTCATTGCCTATAAGGTGTATAGAGCCAGTCCTCATGTTAATTATATGTTACAGACTAATGAATAACCCCCCACTTTTATTATGTGGAGAATAACCTGGGGATTGTCAGATGGAGCTTTGTGTTTAAAATGAACACTCCAAACCAAAACTTTGCACCACTCCAATTATGTGAAGACAGACTCTGGTTCAATGCTTTCTTAAGTCTTAAGCAGCCTTAACAGCTGTGGGAACAGCAGTTTGACACACTGCTCTGCAAACAGCTGAAGTCTAAGCTGAAATGTAAAGCATACATTTTGTATTGCTGATTGGCTTTGTAGTATTCATCCATATGCTCCAAAAGCCTAGTAGTGGTGGGAATAATAAGTAAAAAAAAACCTTCAGAGCTGAAAAGCTTTTATGATTACAACATATGATCGTATAATTATCTAATTTGCAACTTTGGAGAGTGTTTATGTTCTCAAAATTAATTAGTGTGGAATGTAACTGCTTTTAAAAGTGTCATTCCTTTCAAAACTATGTAGTTACAAATGTATGCCTCGGTGAGTATACACTTCATTATTATTGAATGTAAAAATTTATTGTTCATTATGTGGAAAATTGCAGTTGAGGCATTTAACAGCTTCAAGAACGATTATTATCCCTGATTAAATTATGGAAAGGTTTTTCATGGGTCAGTAAATTGAAATAATTTTAGTTTGAAATGCATTCAGAAAAATATTTATGCAAAAGATAAGTGAAGTCAATGATTTAAGGGAAAAAATTAGCTGATAATTTAGAGGAAAACAGCACACAAAAAAGAACTAAGGTACATTTCTGGAAAATGCTTATTATGGTAGTGTGGAAAATTATTCTCCTCCACGGGACCCTCAAAACATTGCAAACCCAAAGTTTTGTATCTTGTTAAAGACCCTCATTATAGTGGAGCTCAGTGTTAACCCTTTTTCTTTATGCTAACCCATATGCAAGTTAGATTGTGATTTCAGATGCATGCTTATGCAGGGATGTGGCAATGCTCTTACATCATCAGTTATGTATGCAGTGGATAATGGTGTTTAGGTTTATGTGGAGTCCCATGATTGCTTATTTCTTTCTCCAAATCCAGTACAGTGTAATCCTTAGTGGCTGGGTTAGCCCACACAGCTCTTTGTGCTACTAGCAGCCCTGAGCCAGTTAGTCTGCATATCCTCACAGCTAGGAACTGGGTACAGACTCAGGCGAGGTGCCCTGCACTCAGCTACCGGTGCCTGCTTCCAGCTGACTGTGCTACAGAAAAGAGAGATCTCCATTTCCTAATGTGGCTTTCAGTGATCTCTGAGCTTTTTTTGTAGTGTGTCCCAGCTTTACTCATCTTCCTGTGATAGCTTTTGGCAGCTAGCAGGGCTGTCGGCAGGAGGCAGGACATTTACTCCTTCTGGTGATGTATGATCTGTGTGTGCACCTCAGTCTCTGCATGCTCTATGTCTTCCCTCTTGGAGGACTCCTGGACCAGAAGCAAATTTTCATACTGTTGCCTGCCTCACCTCTAGGAGATGGGAAATGTGCTGCTAGCACCTCGGTTTAAATGAAATGCAACTTCAACAAAGTAGACATGATTTGGAACTGCAATTGAAAATTGTTGTATTGTTTCCTTTGTAAGTAGTAGAATCACAGAATATGATCATAGAAGTCAGTTAGGTTGGAAAAGACCTTTAAGATCATGGAGTCCAACCATGTCTCACTTTGAACTCCTGAGGCCTCAGATCAGATCATTGTTTTTTTCTTCTTCTTTGGCCTACCTAAGCTCTTCATATCTCTGCAAATCCCAAGTTCCTCTCATGTCAGCTCCTAACATTGCAACCATTCATTTTCTTACTTTAGAATAAAAATAAAAAATGTAAGCAGGTGATACCCTAGGCTTCCTTGGTGCCTTCTTGTACTGGATAATGCTAAATGTATGGATCAGTGCTTGTAGCATTTTCAATAGGTGATTTATTATATTGACACAGTTTTGCAGCAACCTGTTTTAATGATGTGGAGTAAAAATAGCAGTATTTGCTGAAAAATGCTTGAAATCATGCTCAGTAATCTGCAACCCATACCGTCAAATTTAACTTCCTTAGGAAGGACTGATTTTGCATGCAGGTGCATAGGGTAGGTAAAGTATTCTATACCAAGCCAAACAAATTAGAACTACAGACTAGAACAACTTCTGCCCAAGGTAAGCTAGTTGGCCAGCTTTGTTACACTGACTTAATTTTTCCTACTCCATGAATAGGACCTGGCTTTTATTTCTGGCATATGAAAGAAACCTTGGCTGTTTCTCCACTATTGCTACTCAGTGGAGACCAAGATAAATGTTGCTAGACCTCTCTGTCCTTTTTCTTCAATACCTAAATGGCCTGCAGAATTTGTCTCTAATTTTTCTTAAACAGAAGAGTTTTCCTGCAAAAATGAATGGATTAGTAACTTAAATCACTCTGGTACAGTTTTGTCCTTTTCCTTTTAAATTGCTCATTGTGAAAATCAAAATAAGTATCAATGGAAATATATTTAATTATGCTTTTTAATATATACTCATGGGTTTGGTTTGCCTCAGTTATTCATGGTTGTTGTATCCAGTCTCACTCAATTGTATGAACCAGAAATATGTAAATAGACAAAGCTTGTTTTATATTTGCTACCTAACAGAAAGATGGTGTTCACCTAACCAATACACTTTTGAGCACAAATTTCAGGAGCAAACCATTTAATCAGGGCTTGCTTGTTTTGTTTTTTGTTTAATGTGGGTGTACCTCAAAGGAGGCATGGCACATAAGGAGGCATTATTAGCCCTGAATTTTAGGAAGATCTATTACCTTCCTGCTCTGACTCACCTTAAAAACCTGTGCTATGCAGAAAGCTGGATGCATAGGTCAATAAACGTGAATTAGTTCATTCCCTTTTCCCCTTTTGTACATAAAAGGTGTTTTAAGACATTACTTGGGGAAAAAAAAAAAAAAAAACACACAA